>QANX01000042.1:0-178296 GCA_003254975.1 Ochetophila trinervis
CATTTAAAATGCGCACATATTCTTGGGTTTTGGTTCATGGGGTAAGTTTAACAACTTATACAATAAAGTCCAAATAAAGAATGAAAACTAAAATAAAATGTACCATATATCAAGGTTTTGGGTCATGGGGTAAGTTTAACAACTTATACAATAAAGTCCAAATAAATAATGAAAACTAAAATAAAATGTACCATATATCAAGGTTTTGGATCTTCAAAAATCACATGAAAATTATTTACAGATGGATGTAATTAATATAATTACCAAAAAGGATATAATTAATATTACAAAAACAAATTTAATACACTTTAGTACTTTTTAAAATTGAATTTGTTCATATAGAAATTTTTACATTTAATTTGTGCAATTGATATATTATAATTTGAAAAAAAATTGCATATCTATCTAATTTAGTTAAAATTGATTGATTCTGTCAACTTACAAATTGCGTGTACATTAACTCACTAAAAAAAATTTATTCATTTTTTCTTGTATCAAAAATTAAAAAATTAAAAAAATATATTTATAGATTTTCTTTCATATTTTTAAATTTTTTTATACAATTAAAATGAAAAAAAATTAATTTTAAAGTCACTTGCAATTTTTTTAAATTACATAATATTAATCATACAAATTAATTATAGATATTCATAAGTTAACAAATTTACTTTTATAAAATATTGAAATTCATTTAGATAAAAAAATATATAAATAAAATCATACCAGATCAATCCGCTTGATATAACATTTGCAATACAAAAAATAAAAATAAATAAAAATAAATAATAATAATAATAATAATAATAATAAGTTTGACAATACCAATATGTGTACCAACCTTTTCCATAAAAAAAAAAAAATGTGTACCAACCTTGACATATATTCCATTGATAAGTCACATAATATCTAAAAACGAACATTTCTTTTCAAGGACTAGATTCTTAAAAGGAGCTTTGAAATTCCATCTTCGTACAAAGAATTCACATCCATTCAGGTAAAAAGAACCCACTAAAATGTCAATGGTAGTAGGCAATGGTTTGTTTACTAGCCATTTAAAATGATTGAAACGACTGCTACTTTAGTCAAAATTAAGCTGGATTTTGCAATAAGCTATATAATTATACGTGGTCATTAATAAGTAAGAAAGTTTTCTCCATACCGTCATACCAAAAATTTACTTTGTCTTGGAAAATGCCAAATGTCATATGGTTTTTGCATATTATATTTAATCGCTGACTCAAATGTTGCCAAAAAACACTTATAGTCACAACCTCTATCGCACAAAATAAGTTTAATTAAAATAACAACAAAAAAAGTTTAATTAAAACAAAATTTTAAACAAAAAAACAAAAAATTTGCACAGAATTTTAGGGACGGACAATATAGTCAATTATTTTTCAATAATATACAAAAAAGATTATATTTTTTGGTCATGAAAAATGACCGACCGTTTGAAGGTAGCTAATTGACTTTTTGTTCTTAAGAATCAATGAATCTCGAGTTTATCAGGCTTCAAACTTTTTAAGTGGAAATATGGATTGTACAATAAAACAAGCTGCATAAACAATATAAATATTATATAAAAAAAATTATTTTTAATAATAATGTTTAAAATGAAAATTATACTGTTACGGTTTAGATATTTTTTAACAATTTTTAAATCTTCAACAATGAATAATTATATGTACTCATAGGCTGAGTGTGGTGTAAAACCACTGAGATTTTATCTCCAAATCAGAAGTTTAAAATTGTTTAGCTACAAAACTCCATCTTCCAATTTGTAATAAAAAAAACAATGCATAATAATATATATTTTTCATTTTGCCTCGTAGATTTGCATATAAATTTTCAGTGCTTCTCAATGTTGTCTATACTCTTACCAAATATATATATATATATATATATATATATTTATAAAAATATAGTTAACATATTATTGCCATATAGTTGACATATGTATTTTTCTATTATATGTTACCACCTATTGACATGACAAAATTAAAGTTTAATATTTATCTAGCTAGAATTTTAATATTAACTTATTAATTGAGATGACATCTTTAACACATAAGCATGTTCTTAACAAAAAAAATTATATATATATTTAATTTGTTTTCCCTGCAGATTATGTTGGCCTATCTTTTGTAATTTTAAGAAGTCGGATCATTGAAGTGGGAAACTTCCAACGTATTGCAAATTGCAATTAGTATGACTCACAAAACGATAGAACCAAAACAACAAAGACTACTGAAAGTCTCTATACCCAAAAAAAAGAACAATAAAAAAAAAATTACTGAAAGTCATTTTGTGCAACATTTTTACACACAAAGTGACAAACTCTTAGACATGCTGAAGATGACGAAGACCTCGAGGTCAATGCCTGATCAGATCCAAAACACATGACATAATAAAACTATACTGTTATGGATCACGGACGGCGTTATATATGCATTAATCCAATTAATTCACAAAATAGTTTTATTCAATCTTAATGTGTCTATTCTATAGAGTCCGTCATTAATGAACAAAAGCAATTTAATTATATATACAAAATAATTTTTATAATTTTATTAAATAGGGTATGCTTATATGATGAGTGTTAAATAGTCATGTTACGATGGACAATGTAACCCACGATATGATGTGCAGCAAACAGGGAATTAAATATAATTATTATTTTCGAACAATTACATATAATTATTAATTATTGAGGATATATTATTTGTATTATTGACTAAACATAACCAGCTCTACGCGTGTAGATTCTGAAAAATTTGGTACATTGAGAATATTGAGAAAATTTTCAAACATGAGAATATTTCTAATGATATTGTAGATTATATTAATTTTATTGTCACATCATAAATATAAAAAAATTTTAACAAAATATTTTTAATAACTCTGTTAAATTGATGTGGCAAAAAATAAAATAGACATTGTCAAATAGATTGTCTACTTTTGAAAAGTCTGTTAGACAGTATAATTCATCAATTAATTTTTTTTAATTATTTTTAAATTTTGAATAGATATTAATTTTATTGTGAATAAATTCTATTGGAATATTTATTGTTTATTAAATAAATATTTAGCGCATAAACAACAAAGATTTATATTTTATGTGTTATGTAGATTCCAATCCACATAGCTATTAAAAATCAATAAGCATCAACATAATTATATAAGAGGAAAAATTGAAGACGTTCGAATTTGTTGCCACTTGTTGGATGAATACACGTATCAATCGCCCAAGGAAATCAAATCCATGGATACGTATTCACGAAAAAAAAATCCATGGATAAGTAGTAATATTGGACAGAAACTTGTGAAAATGATCGTGCCTTGTAATTACTTTTTGCGTGCTTTAGCTTCTAACTTCTTAAGCATCATTGTCCACAATTTCAAGCCTAGATTTCTTAAGTGTTTTTTTTTTCTTCCACAAGTTCAAGCCTAGAGTTCTTAATTTCCAGTCACATATCTTTGCTTCCAACTTTATTTGTAGCTCAGAAAGCTGGTTTAATTTTTATACGGATTTGAAAGCTAATTTTTTAATATATTTTATTATTTTTTTTAGATAATTTCATATCACAATGCCGTGTTGTACAAAATTTGTGACTTTGTGTCTATGATAATACTAATAAATATTTTTATTTAAAAAAACTTCACCAAAAAAAAAATAGTAAACTTGTTTTTTTTTTTGGTAATTAAAGTAAGTCCTGTTTTCCTATCATTAGCTCCCATTATTGTATACATTCAATCCTTTTCAAAAGTAAATAATTTTCACACATATGGGCATGCTTATATAAAAAAAGGCACATTCTTTTGGAAAAACCTTTCCGTTTTTTACTCCGTGGTTTGGTCCAACCTCGCTAGAAGCATCAATATGTCCCTGAAGAAGCAGAAAGTGGAGAGACCCTTCTATGTGGGTGTTTGGTTCTTTCACTGATTCCTCTTTAACCAGCAAACACAAAGTCAAATACTAAATCCTTGAAAGCAGAAAGCAAAATAAAAAAAAGAATATCAAAGTAAGATTGTCACTTCGCATGCTATGGGGTCCAGACAATTCCCATTAACACCTTTTTTTTTCTTTTTTACCAAAAGAAAAAAAAAAACCTCTTTTTTTTCAAAACTAATAAAAACATAAAAGTAGCACTCTCTTTTTCTTTTTTTATTTGGACGAAAAACTACACCTTATAATAAGCTTTGCTCTTTATACTCTTTTTCCAAAATTTTGTTCTTGTCCTTCTCTAATCGTTCTCTCTTTAGACTTTTGTGACTACCTACGCTTTGTAGTTTGTCCTACCCGGAAGAGTGTGAACAGAATTCACGGTACAGAGTTCAGATTGGAAATGGAATAGAAGAAACTGAAAAGAATGTGATCAGAGCGAACGAAGGAAATTAAAAAATAAAAATAAACTGAAAAGTTCGGATTTCCACGTGAAATATATATATATATATAGAAAAAGGCTTTGTTTATTTTCCTTGTTTTATGAAAGAGTGAAAGCAAAATATTTTTGTTATAGATTAGCTGCTTAGGGTATTAAATTGTCATTGGGGTTGATGCAAAGGGTTACTTTGAAGTCAACCAGAAAAGGCTTGCATTATTTTACCAAAAAAAAAAAAAGAAAAGGCTTGCATTATTTATCAAAAAAAAGAAAAAAGAAAGAAAAAAGCTATGTATAAAAAGTGAAATTAATTTTCTGAAATCGCTAAAAGGAAAGGCTTCATCATCAATGAGATTTTGACAGTATTTTTTTTTCCATTTAATTTTGCAGAAATGGTAGATTTATTGATTACTCTTTTGAAAATCTCACGCTCTTGGACAGGCTTGGTTATTCTTTGAAATATTATATCTGGCACCAGTTTTGCTGCTCATTTTTGAAGTCTCACCCCAACTGGCACATATTTAATTCTAGCTCATAAACCCACATCACATTCATTTCTCTTTCTCTTTCTCTTTCTCTCTCTGTCTCTTTCTTCTCCTTCTCCAATTGGACTTGCAGTTTCCTCATAACAGTAAAAAGAACTTGAGGCAAGTCATTTGGGTCTCCATCAATACTCTGCTTGTATTCTTCTCCACCACATGATACTAGAGCTTCAACCTTTATCAGCCTTTCCGGGTTTCTACTCCACTACGGATTTGTTTTCTTGATAACCCAGATGGGATTTTACAGATTCGATGATGATTCAAGCTAAAAGCTTCAATCTTGGTGAGTTTTTATTTCTCAAAACCCTTTTTTATAAAAGAAATGGAGTGGGTTTTCCTGGAAATTAAAGAGAAAACTTATCTTTCTTCGCCAACAGAAC
The DNA here is from genome assembly GCA_003254975.1 of Ochetophila trinervis. Lineage (NCBI taxonomy): Eukaryota > Viridiplantae > Streptophyta > Magnoliopsida > Rosales > Rhamnaceae > Ochetophila > Ochetophila trinervis. Next base: position 5,305 of record QANX01000042.1, read on the forward strand.
AGCCTTATTTTCTTTCTCAGCCACCACCACAACCACCATCTTTACCTTCCAATACTCAATCTGACAGTTTCAATTTCAACAACAAAGTGAGTCCGAGCATATTGCTCGTCATAATAATCCTAGCCGTCATTTTCTTCGTCTCTGGTTTGCTTCACCTCCTTGTCAGATTCCTCCTGAGACCCCCAAACAGAGACCCAGACGATTTGGAAAGCGTGACAGCTCTTCAAGGCCAACTTCAGCAACTTTTCCACCTCCACGACGCCGGTGTTGACCAGTCATTCATAGACGCTCTGCCTGTATTCCATTACAAAGCCATAATCGGATTGAAAAACCCATTTGACTGCGCTGTCTGTCTGTGCGAGTTCGAACCCGAAGACAAGCTCAGATTGTTGCCCAAATGTAGCCATGCTTTCCACATGGATTGCATAGACACATGGCTTTTGTCTCACTCCACCTGTCCTCTCTGCAGAGGCAGTTTGCTTCCTGATTTCTCTCCCAACCGTAGCCGCTCACCCATTGTTCTTGTTCTTGAATCTGGGAGTGAAAGTTCCAGAGAGATTGACACTGACAGAGACTACTCCTCCTCCTCTGCTGTCGGCAGAGCAAGTTTGAGTTTCAGGGGAGACAACAACGAGGTCGGATCGTCGAGGAAATCCTGTGAGATTGCAACCAAACAGGAAGATGGAAACGCAGCTGGGATTTCGGCGGAGGTGGATTCAGGGGAAAGAGTAATGACTGTGAAGCTCGGGAAGTTCAGGAATGTCGGCGGCGGCGGTGATGGTGATGATGATGATAATGGCGGTGAAGGAAGTAGTGGTGGGGGTGGTACTGGTAGTAGAACAAACAATGTGGATGCGAGAAGGTGTTTCTCTATGGGGTCTTTTGCTTATGTTATGGATGAGAATTCTTCGCTGCAAGTACCCATCAGAACACCATTGAAGAAGCAGTCGAGCAAGAAGCCTAGTGCTCTGCCATTGACGCCTGGTCACCGGCCGGCGATCTCGGAATGCGGCTGCTGCGAGTCGAGAAGGGTGTTCAGATTCAATGGTGAGGAGGCAGTGAATATTGAAAGTGTAAAAGGTACTCAAGTGGGTGCTGCTAGTATTGTGAATAGCAATGGCAATGGCAATGGAAATGGAAGGAGCAAAAGAGAGAGCTTTTCTGTATCCAAGATATGGCTGAGGGGGAAGAAGGAGAAGGAGAATTCGAATGCGGCGGCAGATTCGTCGAGACGGGCTTTTTCGTTCAGATTTCCGGCGAGGAATGGTGGGGCAGGGGAGGATATGAACAAGGACAGGAACGGGGGAGAGAGCAAGAGGAGTATTTCAGAGATTGAAGGAGTTAGCAGGTGGGAAAATGGAGGAGGGAGTGAATTGGGTTGGGATGAAGAAAACCAGAGCTGTAACAGTTTGGATTCTCAACCAAATCCACCATCTTTTGCAAGGAGGACTCTGCTTTGGATTATGGGAAGACAAAACAAGGTTGTGCATTCATCCTTTGATCCTGCCCTCTGATTTTCATTTCAAATTTTTTTTTTCTAGATTATTATTCTCTTCGATTCCTTCCTCCTCTGTGATAGGAAATTAGGAAAGAGATTTTAATACATGATTCCTGCAATTTATTTGCAAAAATGTATGTCACATTTTTAAACCTTTCCGATCTATTATCTGTCACAAAAAGAGATCATGTCATGTTCTGGAAAATCTATGGTCCTTTTTGCATGATTGTTATTCTGCTTTTTTTTTTTTTTTTTTTTTTTTTTTTNNNNTTCCACCTGTCCTTAGATCACAAGTATGGTCTTCCTTTCTTCATATTGAAAAGAAAAAAGGGAAAAATAAAAAAGGCACAAAATGTTGGATTTATATGTTATTTTTTGTACAGTTGTTTTTATAAGATGTTCACTAACGTATATAGATTTTGGTTTGTCTTTTTCCCACACCAGCATATTTTGACCTAGATAATAATCCAAATTTGAAGCCAATTTAGAGTGCTGGCCTTTTCCATCCCCTCTTAATATTAATAATTGGAGTTGTTGGTTACTATCATTAATAATTGTAGGGTCATTGAGATGCTTGAGCAGTCAATTTTTAGGACCAATTTTTTTTTTTTTTTTTTTTCATAAAGTTGGGAGCTTTTGAATTTTCACAAAATCCAAACAAAAATACTCCTGCTACCCAAAAATATTTTCTTCAAGAAGGACAAAAAAAATTAAAAGGAGTAAGATGGGTTGCAGTATTGCACTATTCTCCAAAAGATGTTTAAATATTATAACCCATCTACACAATAAATATTGAAGAAAGTAGTTGAATACTTCAAATTTTTTTTTAATGAAAAATGACTTATGGAGGAACAAGTCTAGAATGTATTTAGAATCCAGATATCTTTTTAATTTGATAAGAATCTACTCTATCGCTGAGAATATTTAAAATTAAATGGTCTATAAAAGCAGCAACAGGTGTAAAAATTCAAATTCAAATTGAAAAGAAATGCCAAAATTGCAAAACACTTTCTCTTATTTTCTTCAAATAAAAAAATAAAAATAAAATTGAGGTTCATTAATTGATCGGACAATCGATATTTATGTGTACGGTTGAAATTTCCAGTCAATGGTGCTTTTTATTAAACATCAAATTAATATGTGAAAAATACATAAGCGCGTCACCATTAAAGTGGTAGGAGATCATTTAAGAGTAAAAACACTATATTGTTAGTAAAAGTATTGTAAGTTTGTAAATACCACATTTAGGATATGGATTCTAAGAAAAAATAAATAATATGGGTTTATTTAATTTGTTGATGATNAAAAAAAATAATTATTTTAAATATATTAATTAATGCCTTTAGATGAATGCGTAGTCTAATCTAATTTTTTTTAAATTAATTTAAATTATAAATATCATCTATTAATACAATAATATAGTATGTGGCGTACCTTTCCTTTTATCCCAATATTGTCTGTGGCGGAATGTGAATATGAATTTGCATATCCCTTAGCAATTGGGATGGGCCACTCATCTGAGAGTGTGTCACCTAGTGTAGCTTGGTTGATGAAAGATCTCGTTTTAATGATCATCTTTCTTAACCTAAATGAGGAGCTTAACTCTCATAGGGCTTGACTACTATAGCTTTATTTTTTTTTGGTAAACTTGACTACTATAGGCTTAAAGTTGTATTTTACCCATCATAGACAAACATTGGTGCTTGTGAGAGTCATTACACAATAGACTTTCTCATTAAGCTTGCCACATAGGCACGTCACCTTCTGTTTTTTAAATTTATGTTAGAAGAGTTAGTTACTGAGCTGATATGTTAACAGCTCACATGATTTTCATGCATTGTAATCTCTCTCAGCTTATACACATATATAAGTGACTAAAGCTGAAGTCCCAATTGTACAATTAATATAATTACAATATACATTTTTTTTCTTCCATTCTCTCTCACTCTCCTACTCCATTTCTCTTTTTTCTTCCGTAAGTTACTTTGTTCTAATGGTATCAGAGCATCAAAATCTGTAGCTATGGAAAACATTGAACACAGTGATCTTCAAGCTCAAGACTTACCTAGGGTTGATCTCATCGAATCTCAATCAAAAACAACAAATCTGGTAAGCAAGACATTGGTCACCATATCACATTTTCCAATATCAATACAATCTTTAAATCCGGGAAATTATCTAATCTAGAAAACATAGTTCTAGCTTTGTTAATTAGAAGGGATAATTTTACAAACACCCCATGACTTTTAGTATAATATCAAATACGACCTTCAGATTCTGAAAATTCCTTAAACACCCTCTGCCGTTGGTGAAATTCTGTTAACTTTAACTGCAAAATGGCATAACAGTCATTTAATATAAAAATTTCTAAAATAATTCTAAAAATTTAATTTTATATTTACTATCTCTTTTTATTTCTTTTTTTCTTCCTCTTCTTCTTCTCTCCCTCGCACCTGCACCAGCATCTCTGCCAACTCTTTTTTTTTTTTCCCTCTTTCTTTCATTTTTTTCTTCTTCTCTCCCCGCACCCGCACCAGCACCAGCACCTCTCTTCATTTTTTTTCCTTTCCTCTCTTTCTCTTTTTTTCCCTTTCTTTTTCTGGTTTGGCCAACTCCTTTTTTTTTTCTTCTTTCTTTCATTTTTTTCTTCTTCTCTCCCCGCACCCGCACCAGCACCTCTCTTCATTTTTTTTTTCCTTTCCTCTATTTCTCTTTTTTTTCCCTTTCTTTTTCTGGTTTGGCCAACTCCTTTTTTTTTTTTCCTCTTTCTTTCATTTTTTTCTTCTTCTTCTTCTTCTTCTCTCCCCGCACCAAGTTCCCTCTTTTTTTTTCTTTCCTTTCTTTCTCTTTTTTTCCCTTTCTAGTTTAATAAACACAATAATATAACTTTTTTTTTTTGGCTTCGTTCTTCGAATTTGTGCAGACCAAAGAAAAAAAAATGTTTTGGTAATGAAGAGAAATGGGGAGAGAAAAGAGAAAATGAGAGAAAAAGAAATATAGGAAAGAGATAATTTAATTTTTTTATTTTTTTAAAAAACCAATTTTTTTAAAAATTTATTATTATTTTATTAGAATAAGGGTATTAATGTCATTTAGGATTCTGACACCATCAGAGTTACTGACTTTTTACGGTGTAGGGGGTGTTTAAGAAATTTTCAGAACCTGTGGGTCTAATTTGAATTAGGACCTAAAGTTAGGTGGTGTTTGTAAAATTATCCCTAATTGGAAATAAGTTGGATAAGTTAGCATTGAAGAATGAACCTAGGTTCATGGAAGCAATTCTGGAGTTACAATGCGATGTGGATAGTGAAGTTCTTAAGAATTTCACAACTGAACAGCAGCTATGGATCTTGCAAGATCAACTGCTCATTGGTTGGCTTGTCACAGCAATCTCTCAATCAATTGCTAACCTTGTTATTGGACTAAAATCTTCAAGGAAATTCTGGAAAGTTCTTGAATTGAATTTTGCCTCAAAGTCCAAGATGAATCAAATCCAGATGAGAGTGCAACTACAAAGCACAAAAAGAGGAACTTCAAGAATTGCTAACTATTTCTTGGGAATGAAAATTTTGGCAGATCAATTAATTGCAGGAGATGGTTTCATAACTGAAGATGATCTTGTGTCATGCATTCTTGGAGGACTTGGACCTGAATATGAAATGATAGTGGTCAACCTAATCACAAGACTAATTATGTTGAGTCTTGAAGAGATAAAGCAGCACTTACTCTACTATGAAAGCACACGTGAAACCTTAAATACTATTGTTATTGTTGATCTTAGCTCTCACTTCACTAATTTTGCAAATCTAGTGAGCTCAAAATCAAACTGTCAAATTTCTGAGTTAGATGACATAACCAGAGGTGAAAATTATGAGGTTTTAGAGTCTGATAATGGTAGTTCAGGCATGTTGAGTGATACTTCCAAACATGTTTATAATACAACTGTGTCAAACAAATATATGCGATAGAAAGCTGAGTCAAAGGAATCCATACAAATCAGTTTGATAATGATGGGGGTTTTGACAAGACAAGAGGTAAGTTCAAACCAAAATACAAACCTGGCATACCACAGTGTCAAATATGCAAGAAATTAGGACACACAGCCGATGAATGTTACTTTAGGTTTGGAAACCCCATTCAATCCTATATCACAATCTGGTTTTACTTCCTCTGCTTTGCCTGTAAGCAATTTGGTTGAAAATTTTGGATATGTTGGAATTCAGTCTCCACATGGAAGCTATTTTGGACATTCTGGAGGTCAAGGAATGGTTAATGGAAAAATTCTTAATGCTTCATGTTTTCCTATCAATGGATGCAACTTTTGTTAGAATGCAGGGTTATCCTCTCAAGCTATGCTCACAACTTTTCCAAATTTTGGAAATGGAATCTTTTCAAATGATAACTTTCAGTTCAGAAGCTCAGCTACTTCAAACTATCATTTTGCTAACTTTACAGACAAGCAACTCAGTCTTACTGCATTAACCACCAATTACATTGCTCCAATACATGTTGGTGATCCAAGTTGGTATTTAGATAGTGGAGCCATAAACCATGTTATCTCGGATAACTCTCACTTGCTTCAGCATGTTGATTACAATGGTAAGGGAAAACTTTTGGTAGGTAATGGACTGGGAATTCAAATAATTGGGTTTGGAAGTACAATAATTATAGGGTTATCTAATATTTTTGTTGTGTTTAATGATATATTAGTAGTTCCTACTATTGCAAAGAATCTGCTTAGCATATCAAAACTTACAAAGGATAACAATGTGTTTATTGAATTTCACACGGACTTGTGTATTGTCAAGCACAAATAGTTGGGAGTTCCAATACTTAAAGGATCATTTGTGGAAGGTCTTTACAAGCTTGAAGTGCCAATACATACCAGCCAAAGGCCAGTTTTCTCCTTTATAGCATGCAGCTCAGATTTTCTACCTCAGTTGTCAATTTCTGCAAATAAAAAGACAGTAACCTCTATAGATCAACAGTCAAATACCATCATTGATGTTTCTGAATCTCTAGTTGATCAGAATATTGTTCTCAAGTGTAATAAATCTCAATTAGTGGATAATCAGTCAAATTTCTTTTGTTCTCAAGTTCTTTCTGTACACAAGTCACCTAGTAGTGTGTCTATTGACATTTTACATCAAAGACTAAGGCATTGTGCTTTACCTGTAATGAAGAAAGTATTGAACTTGTGTAATCTCAAATTGATCAGTAAAGAAAATGGTCTTGACTCAGAATTATCTTTTTGTGATGCTTGCAAACAAGGCAAACAACATTGGAGTCATTTTCCAAAAGTAAAAACAAAAACAACCTCACCTCTAAAACTTGTTCACATTTATTTGTGGGGCCTTCTCCTACAGTTTCCAAAGAAGGATACATATATTATATAAATTTTGTTGATGATTTCACTAGGCACACTTGGATTATCCATTGAAAGTTAAATCTAAAGCATTACAAAGCTTCATTTTCTTTCATGTTCTAGTTGAAAATTAGTTTGGAGTTAAATTGAAAGCATTGGAGTCTGACTAGGGAGAAGAGTATAGAAGCTTCGTACCTTATTTGAAACAGCATGGTATTGTCTTTAGACACTCATGTCCTCACACTCATAATCAGAATGGCAGGGCAAAAAGGAAACACAGAAGCATAGTTGAGACTGGACTAAGTCTCTTAGCACAAGCTAACATGACACTTGATTTTTGGTGAGAAGCCTTTGCAGCAGCTACACATGTTATTAATAGATTGCCATCGATAGTTCTAGACTTTCAAAGTCCATTTCAGAAACTGTATAACAGACTACCAGACTATGAAAGGCTCAAGGTGTTTGGATGCACCTATTTTCCTTACTTGAGACCATTTCATACAACGAAGGTTCAATTTCATACTGAAAAGTGTGTGTTCATTGGCTATGCAGAGGGTTACAAGGGCTACAAATGTCTTCATAAATTAGGCAAGGTCTATATCTCTAACAATGCTGATTTCAATGAGCATGAATTTCCTTTTTCTATTGGTTTGCATGTGAATAACAAGTCAGAACAGAAAAGCTATGCATATGTCACTACTATGCCATTGCCTATACTTACAAGCAGAATACTTACTAAACTTACTCACACATCAGTAGCACATGAGTCTGCCTTAAAATCTGCTAATGTGAGTCATAGTTCCTCTACTGGTTCATAACAGCAAATTGAAGCTAGTGACAAAATTACTTCAATGTTAGATTTATCAAGTAGTGAAGGTTCTAAGGGTTTGTCTGCACCTACAAACTTAGTTAAGCATACTAAAGTTGTTCAATTCATTTTTGGACACTCAGATGTAGAATCTCCAAAATTCACTAGTCCAGTTGTTGATTTCAGTATTACACAAACTATTTCACTGCCAAATTCTTCAAGCACTGAGAATTTTGATGCTATGCATGTTTCTACAGGATTCACTGAGCATACTCACACTGCTCAAGTTATTTTTGGCCACTCAGATGCTGAATCTCCAAAGGTCACTAGTCTAGTTGTTGAGTTTAATCTCATATCTACTGAAAACAGGTTTACTGACTCAGAAGTATCTACATATGTTTCTTCAGTATCAAACAAAATAGGTAATGATGTTTCAAGTATTTAGTTACATATTGATTTACCTATTGAGAAAAATTCACATCATATGGTCACAAAGTCAAAGAATGGTGTTTTGAAGTCAAAAATTTTCAGTCTGAAATCACCAAGTCAATAACTGTGAAATCTTAGAGTTCAAACCACTCTCAACAAAGCTCACCTCCAGATTTAGGTACTGCTTTTGTGTCAAAACCAAAAAATAGTAAGTTTGGCATTGCAACATTCAAAGTGGAGACAAGCAATGGACAAAGAGTATAATGCATTTGTAAACACAAGTAATTGGTCTTTGGTTCCTTATTCACCTGATATGAACATTGTAGGGAATAAATGGTTTTACAAAATCAAATATAAGGCATATGGTAGTATTGAAAGGTATAAGGGGTTTAATCAAAAGCCAGACTTTGATTATTTTGAAACTTTCAGCCCAATAGTTAAGTCATCAACAATTCGAGTTATCCTTACAGTGGCAGTGACTTTTAACTAGCCAGTTAGGCAATTAGACTTCAACAATGCTTTTCTCAATGAAACTTTACAAGAAACTGTGTACATGGCTCAACCAGGAGGTTACATAAGTAAAGAGCATCCTACTTATGTATGGAAACTTGACAAGGAAATTTATGGCTTGAAACAAGCACTTAGAGCCTGGATTGACAAACTCAGAGGCATTTTACAAAAAAAGGGATTTGTTGGTTCAGTTTCTGATAGCTCCTTGTTTGTGTATAACAAAAACAAAATTCAGTGCTTTGTCTTGGTGTATGTAGATGACTTAATTGTAACTAGTTCAAGTTCGAAGTTTGTTGATGAATTGATAGTTGGTTTGAACAATGAGTTTTCTCTTTAAGATTTAGGAAGTCTAAACTATTTCTTAGGTCTTGATGTTAAGAGGACAAGTACTAGTATCAAATTAACTCAGAAGAAATATACAACTGATCTGCTTGTCAAAACACAAATGCATGAAGCTAACTCCTACTTTACACCTATGATCACTGGTTAGTGAATTTCAATTCATGATAGAGATCCTCTTAAACAGCAAGAGCAGTACAGAAGTGTTGTAGGAGCTTTGCAATATTTGACCATCACCAGACCAAATATCACATTTTATGTCAATTTGTTCAGTCTCCTACAACTGTTCACTGGGAAGCTTGTAAAAGGCTGCTCATGTATCTAAAAGGGACAGTGGAATATGGTGTTTTGTTAAAGAAATTTGAGGCAGAAATACTTATATTCCATGGCTTTGTAGACAGTGATTGGGCATGCAATCCTGATGATAAGAGGTCATGTAGTGGCTATTGCATCTTCTTTGGTCCAAACTTGGTTTCCTAAAGTAGTAAAAAGCAATTTGTGGTTGCCAGAAGTAGCACAGAAGCTGAATATAAGGCTTTTGGCAAATATCACTATTGAAATGAGCTGGTTGTTGCAATTAACTGTTGAACTTGGCTTAAAATTGCCTTTTCCAACTATCTGGTCAGATAATCTAGGTGCTGTTGCACTAGCATATAATCATGTTCTGCATGCTCGAACTAAACATGTGAAAATTGACATACATTATGTCAGGGATAAAGTTCTTACCAAAACTATAGAAATAAAGTATGTTCCTACTGAAGAACAAGTTGCTGATATATTTACAAAGGCTTTGGGAACTTCAAAATTTGTTTGTCTGAGGTCAAGGCTTGGAATGAGGTTAACATGAACAACTTACAGCTTTCTTTTAAGGTTCATGGAAGCTTAATTTGAGGGGGGATGTGAGAGTCATTACACAATAGACTTTCTCATTAAGCTTGCCACATAGGCACGTCACCTTCTGTTTGTTAGATTTATGTTAGAGGAGTTAATTGCTAAGCTGATATGTTAATAGCTCACATGATCTCATGCATTGTAATCTCTCTCAACTTATGCACATATATAAATGACTAAAGCTGAAGTCTCAATTGTACAATTAATATAATTACAATATACATTTTCTTTTTCTTCGATTCTCTCTCTCTCCTACTCCATTTCTCTTTCTTTTTCCACATGTTACTTTGTTCTTAGTGTTTTAGGAAAACTGGGGATTTATAATTTGGAATTTCAATGAGGCAAATTTGGATTGGTCTTTCATTTTTTGCTCTATATGAATTGGATTTTCCTCCTCGCATACTTGACTAGACATGGGAGAGCTTAGCTTCTTGTTTATGAATGATGCTCCACTTTACTCTAATTGCATTGCACATCTTGTTCTACATTTCCAAAATCTAGACGGAGCAACCGTTTATCGAAGACTATGAGTAGGCTAGAATAAAAAAATTTAAAGTGTTGCATTTAATAAATTTTTTAAAAATATTACTCTATTACAGACAATATTATTTTATGATGGATAAATGTTACTTAATTATGGATTTTACAATATTACTCTATTATATAAGTGTTATTCATTTATAACAGAGTAACATTTGTTCATAATAAAGTAATATTATCCATAATAGAGTAATATTTTTAAGAAAAAATTATTGAATGCAACACTTTTAGAGAGTTTTATTTTAGAATTTTTCAAAAGACCAAATCAACTAGACCATTATGGTTTCTCCGTAGAAATTGATCATCATCCACTGTCACACCTACTATTTTAACCTTCCACTTGATCTGCCGAAAGTAACTGAGATGGGTCTGATAGGTAACTTTCAACACTACCAGGGGAAATAGGCTTTCGATTATATTATAATCAATGTTCAAATTCAATTCTGAAGGGGGAAACAATGGTATGACCAAAATTCGACCCAATGCCTTTTTTTTATAGCGAGAAAGATGTCAACCATGATATCATTACTATGAGCTATCTTTTTTTTATATAAATGTGTCTGTAAACGAATGACAAGTCCATTTAATGAAGCAATTATACCAGATTAATCTTATATTTTCGTAATAATATGTTCTTTACCTTTGGGATTAGAGCATTTTTAAAAGGAGCAGTTATTTTGTTACATCGATTATTTCTTTTGTTCCTATTAGATCTCATGTGGTTAGAGTTCGTCCTCTATACCAATTTTAAAAAATTAGTACAGCAAAAAAGTTTAAAATTTATCTATGATTTTTTTTTTTCTGATTTTTAATTTTTTAAATTTTTTGGTATAATTAAAAATTAAGAAAATAATTTTGAGTAAAGTAACATTTAAATTGACAAAATCTATTAATTTTAACTAAGTTGGATAAATGTGTAATTTTAAAAAAAATATAGAATATCACACTAACTAATTCTTTAAACAAATTCAGTTTTAAAAAATATATTAAAGTAAATTTATTTTTATTAATTTTTTTATTTTTTTTTATTTTTTTTACAAACATTTGGGTTTGTAACAGAAGCCCTAATAAAAGACCTAACAAAGGGTCAAATGGCATTATGTCAGATTTTGGAAGACAATAAAACTTGAAACAAACAGGACTTTTGCCTTTTGTAATTTGTGATCATTTTTTTTTTTTTGATAAAATTGTAATTTGTGATCCTATTTGCTAACAATCAATTTACTTTTAATCTATAAGATAGGTTAATTTAACACTAATTTTTGTATTAAAAAACACACATACATACTTTTTAGGGTTATCCAATTACAATTACTTGGATTTTCTATAAATAGATTGACCTATATTCATAATTTAGAGGAAACAACAAACAAAACCTAAATATGAAAGATGAAGAAAACAAAAAAACTATCTGTACACACAGCTGTGGTTCGCATAGAGAGTTTAGAAATTTGTGTCCTAGATTCCTAGCCAGGAGTAGGATTTTTTTTTTCTTTCCTTTTTTTTTTTTATTTATGTTATTTTCAATGGGTAATAAGTACAGAAGTGTTGTAATTTTATCTGGCAGTAAGTTTGTTTTGAAGAAAAATTGTATGCAGGAAATGTTTATGTGGAAGTTCTGAGATGTAACTGTCAAGATCCAATGGGCACGGTCAGTTTCAGTGACTTTTTTTCATGTCGGCAAGTTGCAAAAATCCTTGGGGTTTTCAAAGATCTTATCCAAACATGCTTAAATAACTCCAATCATAACACACCAACTAGGCATGAAAAGACAATGGAACTCTCAGCCTATCCTTCCTTTGGTCAACCTCCACACATGGCCTTAATATTTCTAACAGATTTTGTTTTCCCTTTTCTTTTTTATTCGATCTTACCAGCTTTTAAGCTTCTGATCAACTTCTGCTACTAAAAAACTTTCAAAATTGATTTATAAAGCTTTTTTATTTTATTTTTTTATAATGAAAAATAAATATGAGTTAGATAATCATATTTATTTTATATTAAAATTAAAAATAAAAATGTTTTACATATCTATTTCTTCTTAAAGAAATGCAGTTTCAATTTCCATCGGAAAATTAAAAAATAAAATAAAAAGCTATTGTTTTTAGTTCTTCTTTTTTTTTTCCTTCATTTCCCCTATGGCACAAATATTCGAAACCATGTGGATGGGGTTGAGACCGTAGATCTGGCAACGTGTCGTATCGTGTCGTATTCGTATCGTGTGGTATTCGTGTTCGTGTTAAAATTTTCTTACCCAAACCCAACCCGTTAAGCTTTCGTGTTGAAATATATAAACTCAAACCCGTTCATAAAATTATCGTGTAACCCGTTACCCAACCCGTTAACACGTTAAACTTATTTTCAATTTTTTTTTTAAAAAATAAAAAATATATTTAATTTATAATTTATAGTCCATACTAAAAAATAATGAAGCACATACATAAATAAATATTTGTATCATTTTACAAACCAAAAATAAAAACTAAAACAACATACTTTTAATATGTTAAAAAAATAACAAACCATACAAACATAATATTTAAATCTTTCTACAAACCAAAAATAAAAATCTAAAACAATATTTAAAATAATAATAAGACATAAACATGTTTTCGCGATTAATGAAGAATGAATAAATTACAAACTGGTAGAGAAAAATAATTAGAGATTTTTTTTAATTAAATTACAAAAATGCCATTATACAGTAACGGGTTGTTAATGGGTCTTAATGGGTTTTCGCGTGTTAACCCGTTAAGACCAGTTATCTTAACGGGTTCACCCGTTATCAACCTAACCCGTTTCAGCTAGACCCAAACCCGTAAAAAACGTTCGTATTCGTGTCGTGTTAACGGGTCGTGTTAAAATTTGCCAGGTCTATTGAGACCTGTATTTGCCCATATAGGGCCAGGATCCTAAATATCCCAAAAAGGGGTAGGACCCAAATTTTTTGGACAAGGCCAAGACCCAGACCATCCAAGTTGGGAGTGGACTCAAGACTGCTCGGACTTGGTCAGAACCTAGGACTACATGGGCTGGGTTAGAATCCAAGACAGCTCTTGGACAGGGTCAGAATCCGAGATTACTCAGATGGAGCTAGGATCTAAGTTTGTCTTAACAGGGTTGGGACCTTGTACCACTTAGACATGGCAGGCACTCTAGACCGGCAGAACATTGATGGGATGTTGGCCCTCCCAGACAAAGTTGAGACCCATGAACACCTAGGCGATGCAAGAATGCGTGTCTGCCCAGACACTGATGAGACCCTAAACCATTCGGGCAACATTTGGACTTGGGCCCCGAGTCCACTTGGACGATGCCTATGGAACTATGAGTTTGAAGTTAATCCCCAAAGTTAATTAAAGTTTAATATTGATTTTAGACTACACTTTAGTCCATATTTAAATGTTGGCTAAGGACTCCAAAAGCAACTTAGTTAATTATTTTAAGAGAAGCCAGACTAATTCATTGTTAGCCCAAAATAGTCTACGGATCAAATGGGTAGGTAAACTTCTAGATTTTTGACCACAAACATACATGTGGGTCCACTGTGATGTGGTCTAGCAAAGAGTGGTGGTAGAAAAGATAAAGTCCCACGTGACCATAAATATGCCCTAATATGGTATATGAGGGTGGACTAGCACTTTTGGGATAGACCCAATAAGCTAGTGAGTGACCCTAAATGGCTAAGATATGATATTTGACATTTGTTGGATATGGATACGATTAAATTTTATTTTTAAGATTTCTAAAGAAATAAAAAAAATTAAAGGAAAAAAAAAAACATAAAGAAGAAACCATAAACAAAAATAAAAAATCAAAATTGAGCTCGCTACCAAACAATTAACACCTTTGTAATGGTTGTTGATTTTCATTGTATGGTGAGAAATTGCTAAAAAATATTATATAGTTATCTTCAAATGTATATATATACATAAGGGTGCTTAAGTGANATTGCTAAAAAATATTATATAGTTATCTTCAAATGTATATATATACATAAGGGCGCTCAAGTGAAAAGTTGAGGATAAGTAAACTTAAATGTTTAGAATCATTAGATTATATGTATTTGATGTGACATATAATTCAATAGTTATAAATAATCATGTAAGCTTGTCCTTAACTTAAAAATTAAGAATATCCTTATTTGAATCCTGTTATGTATGTGTGTATAGAGAGAGAGATTTAGAGAGTAATAATTTGTTTGGAACATATCCCAACATATTGATGTGTCAAATGCTAAAGATGTAACATCAATTAATACTTTAATAAAACTCTAATTAGGCAAGCCGCAACTCTTACCATTTGTCACTTCACTAAGTGCCTAACCTAAAGTGGAAACTTTGTTACTAACACATCAATATTATATATGTACATAATTTTGCTCATATCAGGTCCCCGCGATAGTTTTAACACAAAGTCTTATTTTATTTACCATTGGATATTGTCTCAAAGGTCATGATTTAAAAATTAAATAATGATAAGATATAAATTAATGACATACTAAAATTTTATTTTGGAAAAGTTAACCATGTAGGTCTACATGATGGTTTTATCTTCATGACTTTCTTTAGTAGTCATTAGACTGCTTCAAATGCTAGAATTTAAAAAAAAATACATTTATGATTTATTGGGTCTCTACAGTATTCACTTTCTCCAAATAAGATTTTTGTATTTCACTAAATCTATATTAGATTTTTAATTGATTTTAAATCACAACTTTTAAAGTGATTTAATGGCCAATAATGGAAAATATAATCCTAAAATCATTAGGTCAAGCTAATGTAATTTAACTCTATATATCTATAGTAATTTTCCTATCTGGATGTTTTTGATGAATTTTCCATCAAAATAATTATTATTAACTTTTAAATTATTTAGAAAGTTAAGATTTCAAAATCTAATTACTAAAATTCATTGTTAGAATAACTAATATAAATTCAAAATACATTTTTAAGTTTCAACACTTTTGAAACGATTCAAAAAGTGATAAGAAAGATTCTAATAGTTTCCATCAGCAAATAAGGCCCTGATTTGAGAATTTATTTATATACATATGTGTGTGTGTATAATGTGTGTGTGTGTATACAACCAGTTTCTTATCTAGACAACCTGATAATAATAAACTAAAGTTTTTTTTTTTTTCTTTTTTTTTTATTATTATTATTATCACAGCCGTAGAATTTATTTGAATTTCTTTAACTGGACTCTGCTTATTTTTGAAAAGTTTTTTTTTGGTTCCAAAGTCCTCTTAAAGTTACAATTTTTTTTCTCTTTACCTTTTCCTTTGTAGTTTCGTATTAGCACCAACACTCTCAAAATTCGTAGTATGTACAACATTAGTCCAAAGCCTTTACACCATGACTATTTTACCTACTAAATTATATTATATGGAAACAAAAAAAATGTGGTAACAACAAGGGACACATTATTGGTGTTAAAAACCCCTTTTTAAATTAAATTTAATAGATTGATATTTGATAGGGTTTTTAGTATAATCTTATCATGTTAATGTGATAAAAAAAAAAAATTGAATATATATATGTGGATATTCAAATACCTAATGACAAATAAGGATTGAAGATGAAGTGTGTGTGTGTATATTGGGATATTCTGTTGATATGAATCTTCTCCTATTCTTAGTTGATCCTTTTATGTGAGTTTTTAATGTAAGAATGTTTAATAAAGCAAAAGAAAAATTAATAGACTAAATCATAACGTTGATTTTGTTTATTCAAAAACAATCAAGATGATAATTATTTCTCCTATTTAACTTTTAAAGTCTTGTTTTGACAAGCTTCTGAATAGAAAAATGACTCTCCTTTTTAACATATATGCCTATAAATGTATTTAATATCTTTTAAAATTCAATTTGTTTATAAATGTATTTAATATTTGTGCAATAAATACTCTATAATTTGAAAAAAAAAATTTGCATTGGTCGAATTGGTTAAACTTTACAATTTCTGTCAAATTAAAAGTCATGTGCAAATTAATAAAAATTAAAAAAAAATAGTTAAATGCACTTTAGTACCCATTAAAATCAAATTTGTTCATATAGAAGTCACTAAAATTAATTTGAATACTGAATATATTCAAATTTGCAAAAAGTTATACTTTAGTCCAATTAGGTTAAAATCTAACATCTAAAATTTTTATTTTAAAATATTTTTCATCTTTATTTTTCTTCTAAATATTTTATCCTAAATAAAAAAATTATTTATCAATAAAATATATTTTTTCTAGTGAAATTGTTTTTAATCATAAAATATTTTTTCATCTAAAATTTGTTTATCCTAAATTGCTAAAATTTGTTTTATCATGAAATTTATTCCTTCCTATATATTTTTTCATCATGAAACTTTTTTTAATCCTAAAATATTTTTCTTCTATTTTTTTCATCTAAACTATTTTTTTTATCATAAATTGCTAAAATTTATTTTATCATGAATACTTGTTTTGTCCTATATAGCTTTTCATCATGAAATTTTTTTTCATCCTATACATTTTTCATCATGAAAAGCTTTGTATCCTAAAAAATTTTGACAAAAAAATATTAGGATTGAATGGAATAAAAATTTAATAAGGAAAATATATATATGATGAAACAAATTTTAATGATAAACAATTTTTTTTTAGCAATTTAGGATAAGAAAACATTTGGAAGAGAAAAACTAGATGAAAAATATTTTAGGATAAAAAAATTTTAGATGTTAGATTTCAACTTAATTGGATTATAGTGTAATTTTTTATATTTATGAGGGTATTAATTGTTTAAATTAATTGTAGTGACTTTTATTTGAACAAATTGAATTTTAAAAGTTATTAAAGTACATTTAACTTCTTCTTTTTTAATTTTCATTAAAAATTTGAGGCAGGTGACCTCTAATTTGATGGAATCTATGAAGTTTAACCAAATGGGATCAATGCGTAACTTTTTTCAAATTACATGATATTAATTGCACAAATAAATTGTAAAAACTCCTAAATGAACAAATTAATTTTTAGAAGGTACTAAATTGATTTAAACCTATATAAATTTGTCAGATAAATACACTTTAGTATCATATAGTTTGATAAACTTGCATATTAGATCTTCAAGTTTCAAATGTATCACATAAAACTTCCAATTTATATTTTGTATCACATAGACCCTCAAGTTTCAAGTTTGTCACATGAAACCTCCAATTTATATTTTATGTCACATTAAACCTTCAAGTTTCAAATGTATCAAATAAAGCTTCTAATTTGTATGTTGTACAACATTAGACCTTAATTAAAATTTTGAAAACATATGATAAATAGTGTCAATTCTTTTTTTTATCAAAAGTATAACAATTGAAACTTGAACATTAACTTTGTGAGTTTTATGTAATGTTGAAACTTATTTACCGATTGATATTTTAGGTTTTTTATGATTTTATGATAAAACAAATGTAAATAGAGGGCTTAATTTGCAAGTTTATCAAACTGCATGGTATTAAAATTTTAGAGAGAATCTAATATAGCATAGAATGTAAATTAAAAATTTAATATATTTGAAACTTGAAAATTTAATGTGTAAATTTATCATATTACAAGATACTATAGTATATTTATTCTTAAAAATAATCACCATTTTAAAAGTTGTCATACATAAATGAACAATCCGACTCGGTCAACATGATTGTTTTACCATCAAATTTTTTTTTTCAGCTACTTAGGATTATTTAAATGGCTAAATTTTAAAAATACATTTATAATTATCTAGGATCCTACATGTCAACTTTGCCCAAATATAATTTAGGAGATTTTGATATGTCAATAAATTAATATTTAATTATTAATTAATTTTTAAATTCTAGTGTTTAATGTGGTCCAAAGGTTAATATATAAATATATGAAGTTAAAACTACCAGCTCGACCAGATCTACACTGACTTCATAAATGAATAATATATATATATATATATATATAATTTAAGGTAAAACTCATATTAGGAGAAGACCTAATTAATTTTTTCGTTGATAGGCAGAATAAAAATCAAGTCAAATGAAAAGGATAGAAAATATATTGGACTATATGTCAAGCAGTACTTACGTGTGCTTCATTAAAAGACTAACAAAATCTCTTCTCCTATTTACATCTATTTTATTAGTGCTCGGCCTAAGATTTGATTTTGAAAACCATGTCGCTTTTACACCTCACATATCTTTGTTCTTTACAATAAAATGAAAAGATCCATATCACCTTTTTAGCTTTTTTTTTCCATCACTTTCTTTTAAGAAAGTGTTAAAACCCCATAATTGTGTGCGTATATAATATATATATATATATAAAACTAAATGTTCATAGAAACATTTTAAGTCACTTGATAAAAGAGAACAAATGTGATGATAATTAAACATGCATAGACAAAAACCCACTTTGAAATATTCATTTATGTGGTCTAATTAGTTCTAATGCCTTTATGCTTTTCCCAACACATATATAATAGGGAATAATTAGGTTCATTGCCTAAAAATTTTAGATGCTATTTTGATTTTGTTCTTTCCTAATTAACTAAAATCATTATTTCTGTATACATTATTTCTCTTCTTTTTTTTTTTTTTTTAAAAAAAAAAATTATAATAATAATAAGAGCAAATGCACGTGGTATGTGCAAACGAAATTGGCAATAGAAGTGGGGGCCTCAACAGCAGTGTAGCTGGACTTCCATTTACTACTGCTGCCAGTAATATAAATGTAAATGGACTGCTTCAAATCTTGTTTGGATTTGTCAAAAAGCTGCATAAGCCAGAACTCTTTCTCCAGTGTTTTTCTTTGGTACAATATTTAAATAGTTATATTGAAACAATCATATAATATTATTTTTAAATAAAAAATATAATTTATATTAATATTATTTTATTAAAAAATTTATTTTATTTATAAATAATATTATTTTATCATAAATTTTAATTATGTTATTCTATTTATTAATTATATTATTTTATTTATAATAATATTATATTATCTATAAATAATATTATCTCTTTTAAAAATTTATTTATTTCAATACAAGTACTTTAAATAGATGTAATGAAAAAAATTCCCTCGACGCAACACTGGAGTTGCATATCATTATATAAAATTACAAAACTCAACTGTTTAGTATTTTGCATTAGTAATCATGAAAAAAGATAGATTCACGCAAAAAAAAAAAAAAAAGTAGAAAAAAAAAACATGAAAAAGATAGTGTTTGTACAGTACAGGTTGTTTGTGCGTTTGCAAACTAACAATTCTAACATTAATTTTTGAACAATTGGATTTAGTACTGTACTGGATTTCATATTTTCAAAAAATAAAATAAAAATTGTCGTGCAAATTAATTTTCCTTTTGAGTTAGAGTTGTCAGCACATAAAGACTCTTTTATAGGGTGGGCGCGGTCTGATTTGGTATGGTTTTTTATAAAAATTTAAACCAAATCATAAATGACGGTTTAGCTTAACAACAAACCAAACCAAACCATTAGGACCATTCAAACCAAATCAAACCAAACCATTCATAAACGGTTTGGTCCGGTTTGGTTTAACGGTTTAGACTGCGACATTTAATTTTACAGTCCAAAATAACTACATGACTAAAATTTAATTTTGTAGTTCAAAATTTAAACTAATTTTAATATGACAATATTAAATTCAAATTAAAAATATTACAATTCAAAATCTAAATTAAAACAAAGTACTACAATCCAAACTAAAAATTAAAAATATATATTAGTTATATATATTATTAATAATAAAAAATATTATAAATGTATATAATATTAAGTGCAGTTTGCGGTTTAGTCTGGTCTAAAAATTATCCAAACCGCAAACCAAACCATTAATGACGGTTTTTTAACATAGTAAACCAAATCAAACCATTTTCTTCTACAAACCAAACCAAACCGAACCAAAAACAACGGTTTGATTCGGTTTGAACGGTTTAGTTCGGTTTTGCCCACCCCTACTCCCTCCTCCTTTACGTGGGGTATTCTTTTTTACGTCACATTTAGTTCATAGAATGGTTATTGGGATTAAAATAAGAATATTTATTTTTAGAATAAAAATAAAAAAGAATAATTATTTATATGTTTATAATGAATTCTATTCAAATTTTAGCCTTTATATATATATTTTTTTTAAATAAAAATTCAAACTTGATTAAAATTAATAAAATAAACTTTTATAATATTTCTGTATTTTTACTATATGACAAACCATCTAAATTAATTTTTTTTTACAAATATAATACATATATTTAAACCTTATCTAGAATACATTATGATAATATGAATTCTGAATTTTTTTAAATAGTTATTTTTAAAAAATAAAAGCTTATTTATTCTTTTAGAATAGTTATTCTTCAGTTTGAAATTACATTATACATAGAAAAAGATAATTTCAAAAAAAAAAAAAAAGCTGTCTCATTTCTACATTCATTTTACGTAGCAAATGTGTCCTTGTTAAAAATGAGAGAAAATATGTAAATATTAGAGCAAAGTTGGCAAAAGAAAGGTTCTTGAAAAAGTTAGAGTTCTGTATTCTGTTTGGTGTCTTTCTCTTCATTTTCCATCCTAAGAATTTTGGTCTACCAATTGACATATATTATTGAGTCCAATTTGGCAATAATGGCTAGCAAAAAGGTGCTCAAAGTTATCATCTAATTTAAGTCATCAATCCTAGCCATTCCTTATGGCATATATAGTTCATATGACAATAACCGTCATATATAATATCAGGTCTTGTTTTTAAATTTTGAAAATAGAGGATTCAAATTCAAATAATTATATAAAGAGACTGTGGTTTATTATGCCCTTGAGCATTTAACATAAGGATAAAAGAAGGGGAAAAAAAATATTGAAGTTAGGGAGGTAAGCAGCTTGGAGCATAAACAAAGCGTTGAATAAAAATTCCAGGAGTTGGACCGTGTAAGTGTCCTCGACAGAAAATAATATCCCATATTTTGGCCCATTTGCTGCAATTAGAATTCAACGGTGAAAATTTTTATTATTGTTATTGTTTGAAATTTTTGTGTAGACGTCTACTTCACCATAAAAATAATTATTCATATCTATTTTTTTAAATATTTATGTCCACCACTTTATCATCTCAAAAGTAAAATGCCCATTATACTCATGTTTTATACAAATAAAAAAATTAGAACGGATGTCTCTTCTCCTCTATTCTCTTTCCTTCATTTTCTCATAATTCTTGATTTTCTCTCTCTCATTCACGCTTGAAGAAATTCAAAGTTTCAGCACCACGCTTGACGAAGAAACTCATTTCTAATAAACCTACTACGAAGAAGATAATTGCCGATGAAGCTTCAAATGTATGAAATTTGAACGACTAAAGACTCGATAACAAACTGATACCAAAATCCAAACAAAAGCGGAGAAGTACAATTGTGTTCTTCTCCGCCATCTAACACACACCGCCTATGCAAGAGGAAGTATTTGTTCTCATGGGCAGGGAAGAATGTTACGACTGTCCAATCCTTTATTATTCTTCCCCGCCCTTTGAGTAACAAACTGCCTTTCACAAAAACGATGTGTTTTATCAAAGGCGACGAACAAAGCATGTAGACCAAGGCCTCTATGACTTTGTCCCCATCCTATGCAACACACATTGCTCAATTACATAGTACAATGCCCTATCCAAGGTCATACTTCCTAAAAATATATTTTAATTATTTTAATTTTTTGCGTATTAAACACCAAATATACTATAATTATAAACACCAAAAATATTTATAAAGACCAAGTATCCCACCAATATATATATTACATCAATTACAAGTCAAAATACTAACAATAGGATTAGAGTCCTATTACATTGACTCCGAACATTGGAAAAATATATAAATAAATGCCAAAAGTTTCCTAGAAAACTAACAAAACTAAATATTCATACCAATCCTGCCATTGTCATGTTATAAGTGTCGCCAAATTGTACCAATTTCATTTGAGTGGTCTCATCAAAAAGCAATAGTCTAGGGATGAGTAATCAGAAACTAAGTTAGCGACCTCGTTTCTGACATAGTACTCATTACAAATGCATTCGTCGCAGCAGAAACTTTGTTGCATGGCTCCCACACGACGATCAACGATGAAGATGATGGTGACGGTGGCGGTGGTTGTAACAGTGGTGGAGAAGCTCACCCAAGTCTTATGGCATTCCTCTTTGATGACCTCGGTGGTGAGCTTGTGGACCTCCTTTTGAGGTACCTCTGTGGTGGAGAAACATTTGATATAACCACTACTTTGCTTTTATCCTTGTTTGCTATGGAATTGAAATGAGAGTTTAAAAAATAGGTTTGAAACTCAAATTTGATGGAGATATTTATAAAGTCACTGTGGAAGAAAAAGTTGGGTGGGCTTTAAAGAGTTTTTTTGTATTCAGAAAAGCACGCCGCCCTTTGGGTAATATGCCGCCCTTGAATGGAGGGGTGTGTTTGCCAAAGAGCAGTTTCGGACAGAAGGTGTGTCTCACACCACTCTATCCAAAGACAGTGTGTAATAATTAAAGCAGTGTGAGACATGAGAAAACAAGACTTCTTAACTGTCTCACCCCTCCTTTAATATGGATATTGTGGCATAATATAGAGCGGTGTCAACCCTTGGCTACACATTGCACACATTGTCCAATATATGTATACTCTGCTTTTAAGCTGGGCAGTGTGGCATAAAATAGGGTACAGTGTGAACTTTGCCCATAAATTGCACACATCGCCCAAAATTACACATACTGCCTTAGTCTTGGGCGAGACAGGTTTTGTCATCTTCAATATCTATTTTTTTCCTTCTTCTTTTTTTCATTTTTTTAATTGTCCAAACCCTTGATTTTTTCTTTTTAACAATAAGGTTTCACCCTTCATCTTTAGTTTTTTTTTTCTTTCAAGATAATCAATTTTTCTATCCTTAAAAGTAGAAAAATAGTAGTTATTTGATATTAAAAAAAAATACAAATAGTAGATAACATTAAGATAAAAATCAGAGAACTAACCTAGCTTCTGTTTGGAAACCAAGAAAATGAAAAGGGAAAGAAAAACTAAAACAGAGAAAAACTTCTAAAAGAAGCTTAAGCTTTTACTCAAATGAATAACAAGATGATTACAACGGAGAAAGCCACGGTTTATATACAAAGACAGTTATCAGTTAACGTAAACAATACTGCCATAATCACCAACCTAATAGAGACACATGGCTTACTTAATAACACCTCTCCTAACAGAAATATTAACAACAAACAATTTCATGTGATGAACATGTGAGTTTTAAGTGAGTGAGGCAAACCAACTACTGTAATACATCATTAAACAAAGAGGAGTAAAATGAAGAATCTGAATAAAATAGTAATGACGTGATGGACATGAATAGCTAAATAAAAGAGGTGGTGGATATAAACAGTTAATTTGTTTGTGAGGTGGTAATCTGTGCAAATACTGCTATTTCTTTTTTGAATTTTTAGTATCCATGCCTTTTGAACTTTGCATCAATTTATAACTTGATATACTTTGTATTTGCCATTTATACTACTGAATTATCAAATGTTTTGCAGCTATAGTCCAAGGGCACATTTGGTATAGAAAATGAATATTCTTAATAAAATAGGAAAAGTTATTCATGAGAATAAAAAATGGAAAAAAAAATATATATTTGGTAATAATATTGAACTAGAATAAAGTTTAACCTTTATAAATATTTTTTTTAAAATTTCAAATTTAGTAAAAATTAATTAAAAGTTTAATGTTATATTTAATTTTCCATTTAAATTTACTTTTAAAAATATAGAAAGGATAAATTTCAAATCTATAAGAAAATAGAAATCACAATTCTCAAATTTTTTAAATGAATAACTATTTATTCTTATGGAATAGCTATTCTTAAATTCTTAAACCTACCAATGGAAAAAATGTCAATTCTACGGAATAACTATTCAACCAAACGTGCGTTAAATCTTTTAATTGTGTTAGGTTTTGACGTTAAATGCACATGTTTTAGTTTCTTTATCAAATAAGAAGGGTACAAGAGGTATTTCAATATCTTCTTCTCCCTCTGTCTTATTCCTTATCATGGCTTCAATTCAGCTTTACCATTCTTGTAGGAGAGTCAGTTTGAAACTTAATTTTAAATCAAATTTTCAGATAAGCTTTGTAATCAAAATTTCAGACCGGCTTATTAATAAAATTTCCATGCTCTGATTGAAGCTTCCTCTCTATTATTGTATGCTATTTGTGCTTTCCTTCGCGTCTCATTTCTTCATTCACACATAACCAATTTGGTTTTTCATTTTCTTCCACTATGATTTTTCTCTTTGCTTTAAAACTTTCTGATCTGAATTTTTGGATCATTTTAATTCTAGGGAATTCTTTTTTTTCTTTTTTCCTGATCAGATAAGTTGGATAAGACATGGTTCAGTTCAAGATTCGAAAAGAATGATTTGGGTGTAGGGAAGTCTATGGTTATGAAGTCAAAAAGACCGGAGTGGATAAAATCAACAAATGTTGATTCAAAGACCATGGTGGATTTGGATTGCCAAGTGTGCGTTGACCGAGAAACCAATTTGGTAATTACATGATAGTGATTCAATCTCTCTCTCTCTCTCTCTCTCTCTCCTTCTCTCTCCTTTTGAACATATTGGGCTATGTAAAATAAATATATATGTATAAATAAATAAAAATTCAGGTTTCACGTTTCTGGATAAGATCAAAGCCTAGGCCAAGCTAATCTTTCTCCAGGACTGAGAAGAAAGATCCAGAAAAGATACATTTGATTATGTTTTCATAGAAAACAGAAATTGAAGAGCTTGTAGAGGAAGACCAAGAAAGAGGAAGAAGATATTGAAATACCTTTTCTATTTGATAAAATAAACTAAAACATGTGCATTGCCATTTAACGACAATTAAAAATTTAGACTATAATTGTAAAAGTTTTAATAGTTCAGAAATATAAATGATAAATATGAAATATAAAAGGTAAATTGTAAATCCTGCCAAAACCAGTTTTTTTTTTTTCTTCTTTTATTCTTTTTGGGACAAAATACGTAAAAAGAATTTATGACCACTTTTGAAGGGGGTGAAGAAACTTGACCACCTTTTTGAAAAGTTAAAAAAAAAAAAAAAAAAGCGCACAATTTTGCACAATCAACTTCAGCAGTAATGAAAACGAAACATCGAGAAAGTTTTTGGTACCTCTCTCAATCTCTCAATTTTTTTGGCACCAAGCAGTAAATTTATCTAGGTGAAATTACACATTTTACTTTTATGTATTTTAATATTTTGAATAGACAGAAATTTCAATAAAAATTTACAGCCATATAAAATATGAGTTTAAAAATCTAAGTTAAAAAAAAAATTTAAAAACAAAGATATAAATTGCAGTGTAATTTAAAAACATACATAAAAACCAAAATCTAACAAAAATAAAAAACCAAAAAGGGCATGGGTACTTGATCTCACAGTCAAATAGCTCGACCCATGAACGGGAGTATCCGACTGAAAAACAGAGTACTAGTTCTTAGTCAAATATCTCGACCGAGGTGTGCAATTGAGACACCAATTTTGTTCGAATTAAAAGTTCTAGATAAATACTAAATATTGTGATTGACTAGCTATTGGTATTTATTTTTTTCTATTTGTTGGTTGTATATATTTAGTGAGTTAAAGTTGAGTATGACATGACTTTTTAAATATATTTTTTTTAACTTTAAAACATATTTGAAAAGTGTTTAGATAGAACTTTTTTGAAAAAAAATAAAAAATTCTAATTAAAACCAGTAAAAAAGTAATTTTTCAAAAAGTTTTTATGAAAAAAGATGAAACTATACAAAAGAGTAAACAAATGTTATTCCAAAGAGAACCTAAACCACATAACATACATTGATTATGAATCACCAATAATACAGCTAATATAATTAAACAAAAGCCCATGAGCTTTATCCACCATAAGAATACAAAAAAGAAGAAGATATAATGGTAAAGTCACTGTCTCTCATTCTTGAATTCGAGTTCCAACTCCCCAACTCTATTAATATCACAAGAAGAACAAAAAAAGTGATAACAAGGGGTTCACTAAGATTTAAAGTAATATAGAAAATCTTGTTCAATTTGTATTTTACTAAGGGATGATTGCATAGTGAGTAATGTTGATGTGATCTTCAGGTTTTGAAGGTGGATGGGTTTTGTTCCTCATTCTCAACTGCTGGTACTCTTTGTATTGGAATTTTCTGTATTTTGGTGGCTCTCCAATGTCTTTAGAGAATTGTGGTAAAGGTTCTACCCATTTTTCTCCATGTAAGTTATAGAAAAATGCATAGGAATGTCTGCTCTTTCCTTTTGTTCTTATCACTCTGTGAGTTGCACTCTTAAATTTGTTATTGCTCAACACCTTGAAATAAGTTACCAAATCTCATCAGAAATTCATTCAATATATAAATATATAAGTTAGTATACCAATAGAAAACACATGCTTTTTTACTTTTCAAAAATGAAAAAATAGAATAAAAATAGTTATTTGTAAGGAATTAGATGAAAATTTTGGAAAATTAAATATAATTATAACAACAGAAAAGCCAAGATTTCTTGAAGTCCATGAGCTAAAAAAAAGCATCTAATTTCTGATTTATTTTTTTTTTGCTTTAAAAAAAAATACTTTTCAAGATTTTATATCAGAAGACACGGTTTTTTTTATTTGATTCAGGGACAAATAAGCTCGAACTTTGATATTAAAAAAAATTGTAATTTTTGGTCTACAAAATAAAGCACCAAAAACTTATATCGGACTTATAAGGCCAATTTGGAGTGGAATAATATTTTAACTCGATCCAATCAAGTTGGGCACCTTTAAATTTAGTTAAATCTAATTTTTTAAGATTTAAAATAGTTCAATTTAATAAAAGCATAGAGTTTTACATCCCAAATTAACCCATAAAGTTGTTTTTTATAAATTGGTTGAAAGAATTTCATCGCCAAATTTTAAATTTTAAATCAAAAAATTATCATTAATAATCATTATCAACTATAAAACTTTAGTGTTATAACATTTTAAAATATAAATGTTATTTATTATCACTGGTTATGAATTACCAATAAAATCTATTTTAAATAATTACTATTAAAAAGTTTATTTTTTTTAATAAAAATTTTAATATTAAAAATAAAATAAAATAAATTATTTTTAATTAAAATTTACTATAGAGACTGCAGTTTCATTCAACGATTATCAGTTGCAACAAATAACAATGCTCATTTTAAAATGGTATAATTTCAATTATATATATTACTAACAACTTACAAGTTATGTGTGTGGAAGTAATCTTAACATTTAACACATCAATAGATTTCCAACATAAAACAGATACATATTCACAGGTTATATCAAAATTGTGTATATATAAATATGAAATGGGAAAAAAAAAATACCTGAAAAACATCACCAAGGTTGACCACAATTGTGGTTTGAGTGGGAATAACAGGAATCCACTCATTGTTGTTGCAAACTTGTAAACCTCCAACATCATCTTGGAACACAAAAGTGATACAGTTGCCATCTTCATGCTCTAAAATCCCATTGTTCTCATTCTCTGTGGCAGGAAAATAACGCAAGGCCACCATGAAATCCCAGCTTCTGTCATCGTTGTATTCTTTCAGGAAGTTTGCAGGAAGTCCCAAACACTCATTCAATATGCTCTCCAAAAGAATACCAACCTTCCTTAAACTCAAGAATATCTCTTCGAATACTTCCCTAATTAACAAACACATTTCTCAAAAATGGGTCAGAGGGAGTCATTAAATAATATTTGTTTCTTTAAATTCAAGATTTGAATTTCTACAATTATTTACCAATAACAACATTTTTAGTTCTCAAACCAATTGAAAATACAGCATGTGAACAGTACATATTTTACAATTCGATCCTTTGCGTACTTTTTTATTTTTAATTCATAATAATTCGAATTCAGAATCACTGTTCGAACAAACACATGATTATTCCAAAGGAACAAATATGAATATAATTAAAAAAAGAAGCGAAAAAAGAAATATATCTACATACTGAAATCTAGGTGGGTTTTGAGGGTAAATATTGAAACTGGAACCAGGAGGAAACATCAACAAGTACTCATTCTTATCCGGCGAGTGTTCCGGCTGGCGGCTATAACCAGCCGGAAGAGGTGCAGAAGATCCGGGACTAGCTTTGAGTTTTTCATCATCTGAGTACTCAAAGAAGGTCTTCGATAGCTCAAGGGCTTGCTTCATCAAATCAAGTGGCACACCGTGGTTAGCTATTTGAAAAAAACCATACTCACAGCAAGCTTGGCTTATAACCTCTTTGATCTTCTTCTTTCCATCTTCATCGCCTTCTTTTAAGAAAGGAGATAGATCGATGGTGGGAATGCTAAAGCTACCCATTTTCCAGCTTGATGTATATGATAGTTTGTTGTCCAATCTAGTAACACTTTCTTATATGTTTTGAGACTATTATATCAAGAAACGTGGTTTTCAATAGAACTACCCACCATCGTTAGAATAATTTATTTGTTACCACATGATTCTATTGGTCCAAATTGGAATCATTTACCTGATTAAAAGGGCAATTATTATTGATTTTTGTTTTTATATATTGGGGCCAATTAATTTATTGGTGGATTAATTTGGATTTCTCTTGTCGTTCTTTTCGAGATGTTCGTCTAGTTTACAAGGGAAAAGACAAGATGATGTAAAGTTTAACCCACGTGGAGTAGTTTTTTTTTTGCCTCATTTGATGTTTTTTTTTTTTTTTTGGTAAAGGTCCTCATTAGATTTGGAAGGCAAGATTGGACCTATTCCTAAAGCAAACAGACTCATCAAGAGTAATAGTTATTCAATATCATCAACATTTTATTTTAAAACGTATATAGAGCCAAGTAACTATGCAAGAAACTCAGGATGATCAATAATGGAGGTTGTTCTTGAAACTAGCAGAAATAATCAAATGCCTAATGTCAAAATAATAAAAATATTTGCATATTTTCTTACCATATAGTCTTCGAATCCATCGGAGAATCTACATTGTAAGAGCTAAAGATAATTTGTGAATCTTACTATTAGAAGCTAAATATAAAATTCAATGATTAAAATTAAATAATAAAATAATAAAATAGTTAGATAAATATATTATTAAAAAAAAAATTAATTATTTAAACCATTTATTTTTTATTTAATTTCAGTCATTAAATTTTATATTTTATATAACTATTATCATATATACCTGATAATAATTATATCTAATAATAGTTATATTTGATAATAATTATGTTAAAGTATAAAATTTAATGGTTAAAATTAATAATAAAATAAAAAACAAATAGATAAGTTATCAAAAAAATTTAATCTTCTAATTAACTTATTTTTTATTTATCATTTAATTTCAGTCATTAAATTTTATACATTAACATAATTATTATTAATTATATACTGACTGATTAATATAAATTTATATATATATATATATATATATATATTCCTCACTAATGGCATTTTATAAGAAAATGAAAACAGAATTATACGACCAACATACGATGGTAGACTAGAAAATGCATAACTGGGAGGACACCAAAAAAATAACCCCTATATAGTAATAAATTATAAATTAAAAAAAAAGGGACGGAATTTAAAAAAAAATAAAAATTAATAATATCCACCGACAGGGGAAGTGAGTTGCCTACACGAAAGAGTTAAGATAGTCACCATCCCCTATATACCTTAGCAACCACTACATTTACACAAAGCTGTTACCAGAGCATGCAAAAAAGCCAAAAGATGAACACCTATGTGAAAACTTCAGTTGCCATCTTCCTCATCTGCATCTTCATCCTCATCTTCTTGATCCTCATCCTCATCGGAATCATCGTCGTCCTTTCCCTGCAAGTATTCAAATTTTGAACTGTAATTAGACCAACTCCACCAATTGACTCTCCCAATAAGAAAATATTAAAAGGCAAAGTTCATGCACCATGATCATATGCCTAACAATCTCCGTATTAACACACTAGATCCAAATCACCAAGAGAGATGTATATCAAGAAAAATCATTAAAATCATTTCAAGTCCATTAAAACCCATATAGTAGGACAAGGCCATTAAACAGACACATTGAATTTCTACAAATGCTATTTCCTAATTATATCTTTTTATACATAAAAATTAATTTGAACAGCAATATAAACAAAGAAGGAAAGGTAATTAGTAATTTGTCAGACAGCTGTTCTGTCTTATGATAATTTGCTCCTACCTATATCAAGAACATAACCAGACATCCAAAACAGCTATATAACCATAACATAATTTCAAATATGATGCCAGGCGACCGCAAGGACAAAAAGGAGTAAATTTTGATAAATGGCAAAATATAAATCTCCCATATACATCAACCAAAAACGGAACCCTGGAAAACAATAGAGTGGACACTATCAAAAACATAGCAGACACAAAGATAGTACAATCGGACAAATTGGAGAGGAGGCAAAAGGGAAACTGAAGAGGTATCCTAAAAGCATTACTGAATATTGCAATTACATCAAAGGAAAAAAGTATCTTCATTTACCTCTCCATCAGCTTCTTCCTCAAAGTCCTCCTCATCAGCCTCCTATATCAAGAACGCCATCAACCATCATAAGAAAATGAGGAAAGCAACAAAATCTACTATGCAGTAATCCAAATTACTGATGGTTAAGCAATAAAGAAAAAGGGAAGTTACATTATTGAAATACGTAAGGGGATTTGGCCACAAATCCTCTTTTATAATCTCTGCAACCTGTATAAATAGAAATGGATAATGGTTTCAGCATGACAGTTAAATTTTAATCATCTGCATTGCTATGATTGCATATAATCTTTCTACAAACAAAACTAACCTCATCATGAATGTCATCCATAATATCTTTCTGATGAGTATCACTAAACCAGCTAAAGAAGCTGTATTGAAAACAGAATACAGGAGGTCAGAATATAAAATTTTGAATGATATAAATCAATGTCATGCACTCATGCTTTAAAAAAGATTTCAAAGAAGTATACTAGTAAGCATATGCAAATTGTAAAACATGAAATATGCAAAATAGCAAAAGATGTAGAAATAAATGCATATGACATGGGGAAGTATCAAGTATCACACTTTTTTCATCGATTAAAAAAATTAAATCAAAGAATAAAGATAAAAATCGGAAGAAGCTTCAGAAAGTATGGTCTTACTACTTCAAGCATAACATACATTCAGTATTTGAAGCCTGACAATTGCATATAAAAACCTCAGAACATTGACTTAAGAGGAAGAAAGACCTTATCTAAACATCAGAATGCTTAAATGAAAAATAACAATGAAGAATTTCACCATATAATTAAAATGAAGATAAAAACCCCAAAGAAATTAGATTTAGGTGTTCATCCAGTCTGATAATGAAAAAGGTTTGCAATTCCATGTTTGTTTGCAAATAAAGCGAAAACAGAGGCACTCTTCAGAATTAGCAAAAGCCAAATGCATCGAATATTTTAGTTCATGAATTACAGTTTTAAAGTCCCAAAGTAGGGTCAATAATTATTATGACCTCATAATGTAACATTTTAAAATCCATTAGAAAGTGTCGCAAATTTAAACATTATTAACAAAGCAGTAATGACTCTTACAAGCAGAATGACCATCTCAAGAGAGAACTAACCTTTCTTCAGATTGAGGCCTCTTGTTCCCTTTCTTCTCATGACTAACTCCATTAGGTAAGCCCTTCAGCAATTAGGTATGCAATAAGTTACAAATCCATATCGAAACAAAATCAACATATATAAGTCTAGAATTTTAGAGATAGAAAGCCCTTACCTTTCCATCTCTCCACTTTATTGATGTAGCAGTCACTTTTGTTCCTTCGTCAAGGAAGGTAAAAGTCTTTGTGAGCTTTGTATCCTCAAAATAAGGATTTGAACTGAAGTTCTGTATAGTAAACAGCAATATTTTCACTTAATATATCCAAAAATATACAAAGCATGAAGTACAGAACCCGAATTCAATTCAAAGCTAAGTAACAATAGCAAAAGAAGAAGATATACTCACAAATGAGATAGAGTAACCCGATTTCACATCTTTAAAATCTTCCACTTCTAGGGAGCTTAAATACTTGAAAATCTACAAGGAAAGAAAAGGAAAACATCGATGAGTTTACACTAAAACAGAGGAATTAAACACCACTCTTATATTTAAAAATAGAAAATAAAAGACTCTACAACAACTTCACTGAGTTTAGACATCCCAAGGGACCCTTGAAGTGAAACATCACAGAGCTTATTGATTGATATCAATCCGGAAGCACGTGAAAGACAAACTTGAAAGATGCACATGCAGGGTTAGAAGCCAAACCTTTTGATCTTCTTCACTCAAAAGTTCACCAAGAGAAGGATGGCTCAAAAACTGCAAAGTGGGAACAAAAACAATAAATACAATTAATCTGCTTAATTTAACAACAGTAAGCCAATTATATATTCCCAAAGAGTAGTTGAAGAAAAAGAAAATAGATCACTAACAGCAGTTAGCCAAAAGTCAGGAATGGATTTGATTGTGTCCTTCCTCTTATCATAGACAGGCTTACGAATCTCATTATACTTTTGCTCCACCTCCAAGACTTTGTCACTGGCCTCCTCGTTAATCTGGAACATTAAAAGAAAAGGAAAGAAAAAAAGATCAAAAAAGTTAATCCAATTGAAGTAAATGTCATAAAACATATAGTCAAACTCTAAATTCAATCAACTACAAGGGAGAAATCAAAAGTTATCACTTTTTTCAGTCTCCCATTTTAAGATTATAGCATCAACTAAAAAATGTAGTGCGGAATTCACATCTTATACTAAAAGTGTATATAAATAAATAAAAGGAGATAAAATAGAACTAAAGTAGTAAATTTAAGTTTTATAAAATGCAACTTCAGAAATACAGGGATTCTCTAAAGATTTATGCTACACTGCCCTGGTGTCAATGCCCCAAATGACTCAAACTGCTCCAAATGGTGTGGCTACAAACTTAAACCCCCAGTTTTCTGTAAAATTAAGTCCCTTTTATCCATATGCAGAAGATGATGCAGAAT
Organism: Ochetophila trinervis; assembly: GCA_003254975.1. NCBI lineage: Eukaryota > Viridiplantae > Streptophyta > Magnoliopsida > Rosales > Rhamnaceae > Ochetophila > Ochetophila trinervis. The sequence goes on from QANX01000042.1 coordinate 38,791, forward strand.
ACATAGAAAACCATTCCAGACACAACTCTAGTTTGTGTTAAATCCCCTGAAACAGACAACTAAAATTGCAATTATTGTTCATTTTATGCATGGGCTTTGAGGGCATCTTCAATTTGTCTAATCCAAAATCTTGATTATATAATAAGAAATACCAAAAAAACACACAAACATACAGCTGACCGCAAAAATCATAAGGATTTCCAAACCTACAATTGAACACAAAAACATAACATTAAACATAAAAAGCAACTCTTTAATTCTTTATTTATTTATTTTGTTTAATTTGCCGGGAACAAAATGGAACCCGTCATGGGTTGGGGGGGGGGGGAGGAGAAGGATTGCTTCAAAGTAAACCATGAGCACAAAAGGGTTAGAGGGTATTACTACAATTGAATACAAAAACATAACATTAAAGATGAAAAATCAATTATTTATTATTATCATTATTATTATTACTTTTATTTTTTGTCTAATTTTCGGGGAACAAATGGAACCTGATATTATAAGCCAAAAAAAAAAAGCTTCAAAGAAAGCCATGAGCATAAAAGGGTTAGAGGGTATTACTTTTTCAAGCTCATCTTGAATCTCTTGCAACTTCTCGATGGAGAGCACGAGCTTCTCATCGATGTTGTCCGAGTTATCGTCCTCACCTTTCTCTGACACCTTAGGCTTCTTTCCCTTGTCCTCCACCATCTTCCTTTTGGAGGAAAAAAAACCTAGCTTGACTTCTGATGCTTCGCTAAAACCCTAGAGCTCGGTATCTCTCTTTTTTCTCCTCCGTGAGGTGAAACAGTGTGTATTTAGAGAGAAAATACAAAAGGGTTAGGGTTTTGGAGAGTTTCTACACTCTATAGCAGCTGGAGGTAAAGTACCTGCTCTTAACCAATGATGTCTGGACACTTCATAGGTGGTGAATAACAATTCAAAAAGTTGACTAAAAGTAACATCGTGTTTCGGAGATAATAAGAATGTTTTTTACACGGATTTAATTATTACTTTTTTTTTTTGATAATTTGATTTAATTATTACTTATATATTCATTTGTTGGATGCAATTGATTAAAAAGAGAGTATTCATTTTTTTTAATACTTTTAGGAACTTAAAAAAAATTACTTTTAAATTTGACAAATAATATTTTTTTTATGTGTACCAATATAAGAATCTATAACCTATTTTTTCAAAAATTGTCTTTCCTCTATTTTTCACTCTTTCTTCCACACACAATCCCATATTACCAAAAAAAACACACACACACAACCCCAAGATGGATTAGACCCAAAACCAAAACATCAAATAACTTAAAACAAAATGCCAACTAATTTTCCATGGTGACGTAACCCTTAGAGTCTGCCATTTTCCCCTTTGGAATCTGCTCGTGTCTGAGTTTGATTGCAATAACAATAGTCAAGATGGAACAAACGAAAGGAAAGATCGATGCTTTACAGGATTCACTGAGGGCGCTCAACCTTGAAGCGGATGAGGAACTTGTTCTTCCTTCTCACAACGTTTTGGTGGGGAGGGTGATATATATTAGAAGCTTCAGACAATTTACAATTTCGGAGATAATATTGAAGACCTGGAAACTAAAACGGAGAGTCAGCATAGAGAAACTGGAAAAGAATGTCTTCAAATTCAGTTTTGGAGACAGAGAGGAAAAAGAAAAAAAAAATCAATAATTGGCCATGGTCTCTGAATGGGGCTCATTTGGTACTCAAATAGTGGCCAGTGGAGATTTCTTTGAAGGAAATCTAGTTTGACACTTCAACATTCTATGTTCAGATACATGAGCTCCCCCCAGTGTATCTCCATGAAAAATCGGCAATATCAATTGAGAATAAAATATGAGAAGTACATCAAAACACAGTGAATCAGCGATTGATCGTTGCACGGAGGTTTCTTAGAATCAGGGTGGACATCTCCATTAATAATCCCATACCAACCGGTTACTTTATGATGCATAATAATGGAAATGATTTAGGGATTCAATTCAAGTTTGAGAGGCTATAAGACTTTTGTTACCAGTGCGGCTCTTTAACCCATGTAATTGGACGATGCAACATCAAGGTACCTATGTTGGTCACAACCCCGAATGGAATCTCTGCTAAACTATTCGGACCATGGATAACAACGAAAAACAGAGGAAACATGGAGTTCATTAATACACCGGAGCTTGATGACCGGAGACAATTAGAGATAGAGAATGAGCTGGGGTCTGAAGAACTGGTTCAAATAACCACGAAAAACAAATTGGCTCTAATGGAAGCGCCTGCGGGACAGACTAGGGAGGAGTGTGATGTGACAAGATATTACACAAAAAAGGATTTTTGGAACCTGACAAGGATGTGTCTTGAGCTAGAAACACTCTTTATCACTCTGAAAAGGCAGAACTTGTAATATTCTAACACATTAGTCCCTCTGGTTGAAGAAAAAGCTAGAGAACCAAATTTTGACTTAAGTCAAATGAGCTGCTGGCTTAGTGCAAGCCTTTGGACTCCAAAAAGATGAGGAAAGAAGAGAACTAGATGGGCTTAATCCAGATTATTTATCCTATATTAGGACCCAGGTAATGTGTAACACCCTAAAAATTTAAATGGTGTTTAATAAGGTAATTATGGTTAATTATGTTTGATAAGAAGATTGATTAACACTAAGGATAATATAAGAAAAATGTTTGTTAGAGAAATAGTTTTGTTAGTTTTAAAATTTAATCTAAGAGAAATAAAAAATATAGAATTAAAATTGGTGACTTAGTATCTTTAATTAGAGTTAGTGTAAAAAGAAAAATAAAATGAAAGTACAAATAAAAATGAGAAAATAAAAATAAAAATAAAATAAAATTTTCCAAATGACCATTTTGCCCCTTGGAGTTAAATAAATATGTGATATGAGTGAAAGGCAAATTTGGAAAAGGGGGGAAAATTTTGAATTAGGAGGCCATCAGCTCCTCCATCCCGCAGACAACAACCTTCCTCCATTTTTGAGAGCCAACCAAGCTTTTGAGAGAAAACAAAGTTCAATCCTTTTCAATCTCTTTCAAATCAAGCTTAGAAATAGATTATTTAAAATATTTTGGTAATGTTTGTTTTAAGTTTGAGATTAAGGAGTTGGCTGAAACTTTTTCTTCACCGGAAATTGAGAGATTCTGGCCACCTTTCATTGGAATTTTTGTACCAAAAGCTTCATCTCTCACTCCTTTACAAAACTCGAAGTATTGGAATGGAAGATTAGTGAGCTAGGTTATATATTTGACAAAAAGGACACAAAGGGGATTTTTAAATTTATGAAGAAATTGTGAAATTTGGCTCCAATTTGAAGGTAAACATGTTTATTGCATTACATAATGACAAGCCTTTGTAGTCTAGAGTGAGAAAATAGAAAATTTGTGAAATTTGTGAATTGTTGAATATGTTTTGATGAAATTATGGTGATGGGTTAGGAGTTGTGATTGGAGTTAATAATGATAAATTATAATTTGGAGGAATTGTGAAGGTTGATTATGTATTTGGTTGAGAGTTAGTAAATTTAGTTGGAAAATTTGAGTGTGTAAAGATAGAGAAATAAAATGGAAATTATTTTTGGTGAAGTTTAATAATAAGATTTGTGTATTAATTTTTAAGAATTATGTAAGAATAAATATTATCAATAAGCCTAAATTATATAGGAAAAATTTACTTAACTAGTCTAGTAGAAAACAATTTAGTGAGTGTATTATCGAATTTTAAGTAAGTGGAACAAATGAGTATTGAATTAGTTAAGTATTTTAAGTAGTGAAAATAAGTAAGAAATATACACATAAGATAATTGTAATATAAAAATGCTATAAAAAGGGGTTTAACTTACATTACTGAAATAAAATATTTTGTAATGTTATTTTATTGTATTACTATAGGAATGAACTACTCCGGTCGAACAACAAGGAGCATCCAACCGAGNAAAATGCTATAAAAAGGGGTTTAACTTACATTACTGAAATAAAATATTTTGTAATGTTATTTTATTGTATTACTATAGGAATAAACTATTCCAGTCGAACGACATGAAGCATCCAACCGAGAATAGGCATCAACGCGGCGTTCTTTGGAGTGGGAACACATATAAATATATATATATATACAGAACTGCTAATATAGGCAACATAGCCCACCACTCAATGGGGGACAATCCATATCAACCATTCGATATGCATATTCACGCGATCAATGCATCTGAGTATACACATCAGATGGCCGATATGGACTGTCGCCTATTGAGTGGTGGGCTATGTCGCCCATATTAGCAGTTCTGTATATATTTATATATATGTAAATGTATGAATATATACATATATTTTATGATTTAGTAATATATTCAAAGTTTATATGATTAAGAAATATATTTTTTGTGATTAAATAAGTTTTACAAGTATATATATATATATAAATTGTGATATATATATATATATTACCTTGTTATTTTCTCTGGAATAAATACATACATATTTATACATGTGTTTAAAAGAATACTTTATTTATGGATTTAAAGTAAATATTTGTGATTGTGATCATATATGTGTAAATTTCTAAATGAATGATAATAAGGTTGGTGACTACTTGGACAATGACTATGCCGCTAAATAGGAAGGTGGATATTGAATATGGTTGGTGACTACTTGGGCGATGAGGTATGCCGCCAAGTAGGGAGGTTGATATTGATGATGCTTGGGCGATGGTTTATATTGCCAAATTGTTTACTTGGGCGATGATTTATGCCTCCAAGTTATTATTTGGGCGATGATTTATGCTGCCAGATTGTGTATACGTTTTTAAATATATGAATGGACAATGATTTTTCACATAAAATGTTATTACCCGCTCGGTATATGATGATTTGTTCACATATATAATGTGACTTTTCACTGGGGATTTAATGATTAGTTTACCTGCCTGGTATATATACGATGGATTCATATATATATATATATATATATATGTCTTGTGGCTTTCCTCTGGAATGTCCCTCATATATTGTTATTACATTGTTATGTGTGTATTGTTTTGTATTTCAAGACATTTTGACATAAACAAATATATTACTTATGTTATATATAATATATATATATATATATATATATATATGAATATTTTGAAATTTGGAAGATGAACTAATTTCAAAAGATGTTGCATGTATAAATAAATTTTTACATACGTTATATATGGTTAAAAATATTAGTTTTCTTACATTAGTTTTTACTCACTGAGTATGCAAATACTCACTCCACCAAAAATTTTTAAAAATATTTCACGTAGTTCTTGGATTTCTAGCCGTGCTATTGTTATTAGTAAGCGCAGGACGAACGAGTTAAAGGTAGTAGTAGCGTACTTAGATTTTACAAGATTATGTATTAGTTGTGTAGTAAACTGTGGTATTTTAGAGATATATTTTGTAACCAAAGTTTTTATATTTATATCATGGAATTTATATATATGGATGTATTACTGAGAAATTTATTGAATTATGGTAGAGTTAAGTGAACTAGAATGTTGTGGAATTATTTTCTAGACTTGCAGGTACTTGTAATTAATTTGGGAATCTTACAAAAACATATCAAACTCTACTGAAATTTCTATTAAATTTTCTGGCATTTCTGAGTTTTGGTTGTAAAATTGTAATTAAGGTGGTTATTGACTGCTTAAGAACTTAATCAATGTGATTAAGTCCTGCAGGGAGGACTTGGATAGTGGGGTCCTGTTATCTTGGTATCAAAGCAGTGTTATAAGGAAATGTAGTGAGATGTGGTGAAGTCAGTGTATTGGGTTGAGAGGTTTGTGATTGATGATAATGTGAATTTAGTCTTTGTGAGTGAATTAAAAAGTGTATTTGTTTTGTAGAATTGTGTTCTCAAGACGACGTGGTAGGTGTAGAAATAGTGTGCCTGAGGCAACACCAAAAGAAAAATTTAGCACGGATCCAGAAAGGGATTTGAATGAGGTTCACAGCTCTCAGCATGAACAGACTACTCAACCTACAATGCAACAAATTATGGAAATGTTTGTTCAAGCATTGAATACAGCAAATCAAGGAAGAGCTAAATCGGATGGTGATCCAACTATCAAACAATTACGTTCTTTGGGGGCTACAACTTTTGAAGGAACATGAAATCCAGCTGTTGCCAATAAATGGACGCAAAGGTTGGAAAAAATATTTACAGTCTTAAAGTGCATAGATGAACAGAAGTTATTGTATGCTACATTCTTACTGGATGGAAGAGCAAATCATTTGTGGACATCAGTTCAAGAAAGAGTTACCAACCCTATGGAGATTACTTGGGACATGTTCAAAGAAGTGTTCTCTGCTCAATTTTATCCTATAAGTTATCAGGATGACAGAGTTAAAGAATTCTTAGGGTTGAGACAAATAAATATGACAGTAGTAGAATATGAGAACAAGTTCTTGAAACTATCTAGATTTGCTCCATTTATGGTGGAAAATGAACATCAGAGATGCAAAAAGTTTGAAAATGGATTAAATAATAGTGTCATGACACCCGTGATAGCTTCTGGTTTTACAAAATTTGGAAGATTTGTACAAGCCGCGGTAAATGTTGAGAAGTCTTGAATCAAGAAAGGTCTAGAAAGGAAAAAAGACAAAAAACCATAATTCTTTTAAAACTTTCTTTAAAGAGTGATAGGACCCCAAAAAGGAGTGGTAGCGGTTCCGGATTTATGGAATCTGCTAGAAGTTGTATGGTTGATAAAAGTGGAGGACAAGAGCAAACCTTCGGACAGGGCTTAGTACACTCCCAATATAGAAGATTAGGTAGGACCCAAAGTTCAAGACACAATTATGATGGTGGCTCAAGGATGGAAAGTGGATCCAGGACAAGAACAAATAGAGGATCCCAATTCAGTCAGGGAGTTTAGAATGGTGTACCAGTGTGTAGAATATGTGGGAAACAACATTATGGATCCTGTCAAACAATAGGGATGGTATGCTTCCAGTGTGAACAACAAGGACATATGAAAAAAATTGTCCTCAATTACAGTAGACAGGAGGTTCATACCAAAGAGCTTTTGGTTCAGAGTATGGTGGTGAAAATCAACCTCAATTTCAGAGAAGTTATAGCACTGGAGGAAACAGAGGACCACAACAGAACATGGGTGAACCTAGTAGCAAATGTGGGAGACAACCAGGTAGATCCAGAAATCAAGGAAGATTGTATGCAATGGATCAACAGGAAGCGCATACAATATCAGAAGTGATAGTAGGTAGAGTTTCTATTTTTCGCAATAATGCATATGTATTGGTTGACCCTGGTTCTACGCATTCATATGTTTCTAGAAATTTCGCTTTATATTCAGATAGAATATTGGAACCTTTAGAGTGTAGTTTAGTGGTAGCTACACCACTGGGTGAATCTATGATAGCCGATAGTGTTTACATAAATTGTGGAGCTGTAATTGATAATCATGAGCTTAACGTAGATCTCATTCCTTTGGGTTTACACGACTTTGATGTAATATTATGAATGGATTGGTTAACCCAGCATCATACTATGATGGATTGTGTCAATAAAGAAGTTGTTTTCAGGAGACCTAAGAAACCTAAAGTAGTATTCAAATGAGTCTGCCAAATGATGCCTCAAAGTGTCATTTTCACAATGAGTGCTATGAGATTGTTAAAAAAAAAGGATGTCAAGCATATCTGGCACATGTATTTGACACTAGAAAAGGTAGCGAAAAGTTGGATGAAATTCCTATAGTAAGAGAATTTCCTGATGTGTTTCTTGAGGATTTAACTAGCTTGCCTCCTAACTAAGAGATAAAGCTTAGCATTGATTTAATTCCAGAAGCAGCACCAGAATATAGGGCACCATATAGAATGGTTCCATCGGAATTAAAAGAGTTCAAAATACTATTACAAGAGTTGGTGAATAAAGGATTTATAAGACAGAGTGTTTCACCATGGGGTGCACCAATTTTCTTTGTGAAAAAGAAAGATGGATTTATGAGATTATGTATTGATTATCGGCAATTGAACAAAGTCACAATGCGCAATAAATATCCATTACCATTTATAGATGATTTGTTTGATCAATTGCAAGGTGCTAAAGTGTTCTCTAAAATCGATTGGAGATCAGGATACCATCAATTGAAAATTAAAGAATCGGATGTGCCAAAGACTGCTTTCAGAACTCGATATGGACATTACGAGTTTCAAGTAATGCCATTTGGATTAACTAATGCCCCAACAGTATTCATGGACTTGATGAATCGGGTATTTCAACCTTGTTTGGATCATTTTATGGTTGTATTTATTGATGACATTTTTGTTTATTCTCGAAATAGTGAAGAACATGCTGAACATTTGAGGATAGCACTACAGACATTGAGGGTAAGACAATTATATGCCAAACTAAGTAAATATCAGTTTTGGTTGGATATAATAGTATTTTTGGGATATTTTATATCCTCAAAAGGAATATATGTGGATCCTCAAAAAGTAGAAGCAAAACTTAATTGGGAACGACCTACAACGGTCACAGAAGTTAGAAGCTTGATTGGCTGGCTACTACAGAAGATTTATTGAAGGGTTCTCTAAGTTGTTTATTACATTGACAACTTTTACAAGGAAGAATGTAAAGTTTGAATGGACAGAAGCTTGTGAGTAAAGCTTTCAAGAATTGAAAAAAAGGCTTACGACAACACCAATTCTTACTTTGTCATCGGATAGTGGTGGATTTGAAATTTATTGTGATGATTCACATCAATGATTCACATCAATGATTGGAAAAGTGATAGCTTATGCATCAAGGCAATTAAAAGGACATGAAGTGAATTATCCTACCAATGATTTGGAATTGGCAGCGGTCATGTTTGCTTTAAAAATTTGAAAACATTATTTGTAGGTGAAACTTGTCGGATTTATACCGATCATAAAAGGCTCAAGCATTTACTTACACAAAGGGATTTGAATCAAAGGCAAAGAAGATTGATTAAATTGATAAAAGGATTATGATTGTGTAATTGATTATCATCCAGGAAAAGCTAATGTAGTGGCATAGCTCTAAGTAGAAAGATTTCAAGTACATTGGCACGAATTAAGACAGTTTATCTTCCGTTGATAATGGAATTGAGATCTATGGGAGTTGAATTGTCAATTCAAAGAGATTCCGCTTTATTGGCTAATATTCAAGTGAAACCAATATTGATTGATCAAGTTAGAGATTATCAATCGTTGGATCCATTTAAGGAAGATAAAACAAGAAGTAAGTGAGGGGCTCCGAACCGATCATTATATTGAAATGGATGGAATCTTGAGATTCCAAAGTAGACTATGTGTAACAAATATGATGGAGTTAAATAATGAAATTTTAGAAGAGGTACACAGTTCAAGGCTCGCTATGCATCCCGGTAGTACGAAGATGTATCGTATGCTCAAAGATCATTACTATTGGCCAGGATTGAAGAGAGACATAGTAGAACATGTGGCTAGGTGTTTGATATGTCAGCAAGTAAAAGCTAGTCATTTGAGATCACCGAGAATGCTTCAACCCCTTCCAGTACCAGAATGGAAATAGGAAGAGATAAACATGGACTTTGTCATTCGGTTGCCAAGGACACAAAATAGATATGATGCTATATGGGCAATAATTGATAGATTAACCAAGTTGGCTCATTTTATACCAATCAAGGCTACCAACTCATTGGACAAGTTGTCTAAATTGTTTGTGGATGACATAGTCAGTATGCATGGGACACCAAAGACAATTGTGTCATATCGAGATCCACGGTTTACATCCGGTTTTGGTCAAGGTTACACAAAGCTATGGATACTAAGCAAAATTTTAACACCGCATTTCACCCACAAACAGATGGACAAGCCGAAAGAACTATTCAGACACTCAAAGATATGCTCAGGGCTTGTGTATTGGAATTCAAAGGGAATTGGGACTCATATATACTTCTAATACAATTCACCTACAACAACAATTTTCATTCAAGTATTGGGATGTCACCATTTGAGGCACTATATGGACGGAAATGTAGGACACCAATATGTTGGGATGAGGTGGGTGAACAGAAGGTATATAATCTTGACTAGATACAAGATTCTATAGAGAAAGTTAAAGTTATCCGAGAAAGACTTAAAACAGCGCAAAGTCGACAAAATAGTTATGCGGATAGAAGAAGAAGAGATTTGGAATTTGTAATTGGTGACCATGTGTTTCTTAAAGTTTCTCCATGGAAATGAATATTTCGGTTTAAGAAATATGGAAAACTAAGTCCAAGGTTTATCGAACCGTTTGAAATCATTGAAAGAATTAGAGAGGTAGCGTATAGATTGTTACTTCCTACAGATTTGTCAAGGATACATAATGTATTTCATGTATCTATGCTTCGAAAGTATGTGTTGGATCCGTTTCATGTTATTGAAATCTCATTGGTTGAGATCAAAGAAGATTTATCATTTGAAGAAGAACCAAAAGAAATAGTTGATGAAAAGGAGCAAGTATTGCGTACGAGGGTGATACCATGGGTAAAAGTGCAATGGAGGAACCATACCGTTCAAGAAGCAACATGGGAAAGAGAAGATGAGATGTTGATGCAGTACCCTCACTTGTTTAGGTAAACCTTCTAATTTCGAGAAAATAATTAATTAAGGGGTAAAAATTGTAACACCCTGAAAATTTAAGTGGTGTTTAACAAGGTAATTATGGTTAATTATGTTTGATAATAAGATTGATAACACTAAGGGTAATATAAGAAAAATATTTGTTAGAGAAATAGTTTTGTTAGTTTTAAAATTTAATCTAAGAGAAATTAAAATTTAGAATTAAATTGGTGAATTAGTGTCTTTAATTAGAGTTAGTATAAAAAAATATAAAAATGAAAATGAAAGTAAAATAAAATGAGAAAATAAAATAAAATTTTCCAAATGACCATTTTGCCCCTTGGGTTAAATAAATATGTGATATGGGTGAAGGGAAAATTTGGAAAATGGGGGAAATTTTGAATTAGGAGGCCATCAGCTCATCTTTCACTCAGACAACAGCTTTACTCCATTTTTGAAAGCCAACCAAGATTTTGACAGAAAACAAAGTTCAATCATCTTCAATCTACTTTAAATCAAGCTTAAAAATATGTTACCCATAGGTTTTAGAGCCTTTTAAACACTTCGGTGAGGTTTGTTTTAACCAAAAACCACTATTAAGTTTGAGATTGGGGAGTTGGCTGAAAGTTTTTTTTCACCAAAAATTGAGAGATTTCGACCACCTCTCGTTGGAATCTTTGTACCAAAAGCTTCATCTCTCTCTCCTTTACAAAACCCAAGTATTGGAATGGAAGATTAGTGAGCTAGGTTAAAGATTTGAGGAAAAGGACTCAAAGGGAATTTTTGGATTTCTAGAGAAATTGTGAAATTTGGCTCCAATTTGAAGGTAAACATGTTTCCTATGCTTAATTTCATTACATAATGATAAGCATTTGTAGTCTAGAGTGAGAAAATAGAAAATTTGTGAATTGTTGAATACGTTTTGATGAAATTATGGTGATGGGTTAGGAGTTGTGATTGGAGTTAATAATGATAAATTATAATTTGGAGGAATTGTGAATGTTGATTATGTATTTGGTTGAGAGTTAATAAATTTAGTTGGAAAATTGAGTGTGTAAAGATAGAGAAATAAATTGGAAATTATTCTTGGTGAAGTTTAATAATAAGATTTGTGTATTAATCTTTAAGAATTATATAAGAATAAATATTATCGATAAGCTTAAATTATATTGGAAAAATTTACTTAACTAGTCTAGTAGAAAACAATTTAGTAAGTGTATTATCGAATTTTGAGTAAGTGGAACAAATGAGTATTGAATTAGTTAAGTATTTTAAGTAGTGAAAATAAGTAAGAAATATACACATAAGAGAAGTGGAATATAAAAATGCTATAAAAAGGGGTTTAACTTACATTACTGAAATAAAATATTTTGTAATGTTATTTTATTGTATTACTATAGGAATGAACTACTCCGGTCGAACAACAAGGAGCATCCAACCGAGAATAGGCATTAACGCGACGTTCTTGTGAGTGGGAACACATATATAGAAATATATATATATATATATGTATGAATATATACATATATTTTATGATTTGGTAATATATTCCAAGTTTATATGATTAAGAAATATATTTTTTGTGATTAAATAAGTTTTACAAGTATATATGTATATTACATTGTTATTTTCTCTGAAATAAATACATACATATTTATACATGTGTTTAAAAGAATACTTTATTTATGGATTTAAAGTAAATCTTTGTGATTGTGATCATATATGTGTAAATTTCTAAATGAATGATAACAAGGTTGGTGACTACTTGGGCGATGAGTATGCCGCCAGATAGGGAGGTTGATATTTGATATGGTTGGTGACTACTTGGGCGATGGGGTATGCCACCAAGTAGGGAGGTTGATATTGATGATGCTTGGGCAATGGTTTATGTCGCCATATTGTTTACTTGGGCGATGGTTTATGCCGCCAGATTGTGTATACGTTTTTAAATATATGAATGGACAATGATTTTTCACAAAAAATGTTATTACCCACTTTGTATATAATGATTTGTTTACATATATGTTGTAGCTTTTCATTGGAGATTTAATGGTTAGTTTACCTACCCGATATATATATGATGGGTTTGTATATATATATATATATATGTCTTGTGGCTTTTCACTAGAATGTCCCTCATATATTGTTATTACATTGTTATGTGTTTGTGGTTTTGTATTTCAAGACATTTTTAACCATATATTAATTACGTTATATATAATATATATATATATATATATATGAATATTTTGAAATTTGGAAGATGAACTAATTTCAAAGGATGTTGCATGTATAAATAAATTTTTACATACGTTATATATGGTTAAAAATATTATTTTCTTACTTTAGTTTCTACTCACTAAGTATGCAAATACTCACCCCACCAAAAATTTCTAAAAATATTTCACGAAGTTCTTGGATTTTTAGCCATGCTATTGTTACTAGTAAGCGCAAGAGAAACGAGTTAGTGATAGTAGTAGTAATAGCGTACTTAGATTTTACAAGATTATGTATTAGTTGTGTAGTAAACTGTGGTATGTTAGAGATATATTTTGTAATCGAAGTTTTTATATTTATATCATGAAATTTATATATATAGATGTATTACTGAGAGTTTTAGAACTGGAATGTTGTGAAATTATTTTCTGAACTCGCAGGTACTTATAATTAATTTGGGAAATCTTACAAAAATATACCAAACTCTGCCGAAATTTTTATTAAATTTTCTGGCATTTATGAGTTTTGGTTGTGAAATTGTAATTAAGGTGGTTGTTGACTGCTTAGGGACTTAATTAGTATGATTAAGTTCTGCAGGCAGGACTTGGATAGTGAGGTCCTGTCATAATGGGCCTATAGCGTAAAAGTCCTGCTGCTTGCAATTTGGAAAGAAATTTTAAAAGGAATTTGAAATGCGAAGGAAAATAGAGCCAACAGACCATTCCGATTTTTCCAAGCATGGCTTTCGGACAATACTTGTAGGTTGATCATCAATACAGCCTAGTGCAATGATCATAACCGAGGAATTCACAGTCATAGATTGACTAGAAGCCTGGACTCTACTTCCAAAGCCCTGAGAAAGTGGAACCGGGAATGCTTCGGATATGTCCATAGACAAATAAAAGAGTTGGAAAACATTCAGATTTTGAACCAGCAACCAGATAGACAAACTCAAATTCAAGTAGACCTTCAAATCCAATGAGCTTGGATGGAATCAATAAATAGACAAAAATCAAGGGAATTATGGCCAAAGGAAGGATACAAGAATACAAAATTCTTTCATCTCAGCACGGTTATTCGAAGAAGAAGAAATAAGATCAATCCCATTCAAGATGGATTTAAATGGTTGTTTGAGGAACAAGAAATTGCTGATTACTTCAAGGAAAACTTTGAAAAATTATTTATCTCAGATCACCCAAACCATAATTCAGATATTGAGGAGCTGCTTCACTCTTGTATTTCAAAAGAGGACAACAATGCTCTTACCAGTATTCCTCTGGAAGAAGAAATCAAAGAGAGCATATGACCCTCTTAAGAGCCCAGGCCCGGATGGATTTTTTTGGCATTTTCTATAGGAGATTCTAGGATCTTATCAAGGAGAAAGTTATGAATATTGTCCAGAAATGTTTCAAGCTTGGTGTAATTCCTTCTAGAGCCAATAAGACCTTTATTGTCCTCATTCCTAAATCCAATCATTCTACATGCTTCAATCAATTTTTCCCTATAAGTCTATGCAATTGTAGGGCGTCTTGCCAATATTCTGGATGGTCTCATATCTTCTAATCAAGGGGCATTTGTGCAAAGGAGATGGCTTGTTGAAAATATGATGCTTGCTCAAGAGATTAGTCACAATCTAAAAAAACACAAGGGGAAAAGGGGTCTGATGATCATGAAACTAGATATGAAAAAGGCTTATGACAGACTTGAATGGGGCGTCCTTGTCAAGGTTATGAGGGCAATGAGGTTCAATGAGAAATTTCAGCGGCTTATCTATAGTTGTGTTAACTCGGTCACCTTCTCGCTGCTCCTCAATGGGAATATCATGAGGAACTTCAAACCGGACAGGGGTCTTCAATAAGAAGATCCTCTATCCCCTTTCCTATTCATTCTATGCTCTAAAGTGTTCACGAGACTATTGGAGAAAGAGGAACGTAATGGAAACTTCTATGGGATCAAATTGGCAAGAGGGGCCGCAGCAATTACCTATTTAATGTACGCTGATGATTTGTTGATAACGAGCAGAGTTGGGAAGAAAGGAGCCGAAGCTTTCCAAAAAAGCTTTGATAAATACTGCAGCTGGTCTGGACAATTGGCAAATTTGGACAAATCTAGTATTCTCTTTTCAAAGAATACTACAGGGAGGGATAAAAGAGACATTAGAGCTATTACGGGCTTCAAGGAAATTGAATCATCCTCAATATATCTTGGAAACTCTTTGGTTATGGGGAAAATAGAGCCAAAGATTTTCTGTTTATGAGAGAGAGAGTCCAAAAAAGATTTGAAGGATGGAACAAACAACTATTGTCAAAGGCGGGCAAGATGACTTTGATAAAGTCGGTGATTCAATCCATGCCAACATATACTATGTCGACTTTCAGCTTACCTAAAGAGGTGTGCAAATCTCTTTATAGACTGATTAAGGAATTCTAGTGGTCCTCGGGCAAGAATTCTAATTGGTACTTGGCGCTGAAAAAATGGGATGACATCTGCAAACCTAAAGAATAAGGGGGGCTCAGTTTTAGGAAGTTCAGAGATGTCAATCTTGCTATGCTTTCGAAACTAGCTTGGAGAATGGCACGGGATGACAATAAACTTTGGATATGGGCTTTCAAGGCAAAATACCTAAAAAATAAAGCCTTTTTTGAATATAGGGCTCAAAGAGAAATGTCTCTGGTTTGGAGAGGAATCATTGAAGCCAGATCTTTAATTAGGCCAAACTCTTGCTTTAAAATTGGAAATGGTTTTTCTATACACCCTTTTTTTTATCCTTGGATTGATGGATTTGCATACGGAAGTCCTCAAGTTAAAGATGGTGTTGATGTTAAGTGTTGCAGAAGAGTGGTGGAGTTCAAAGACATAAAGGGCAACTACTGGAATGTCAAGAAACTAAATGAAATTTTCAGAGAGCAGATCGTTAGGGCCATTACTAAGATCCCCTGGCCAACTTTTCCATGTGAAGGAAGAATTATATGGAGAGGTAATACTAGAGGAAATTTTTCAGTAAATAGCAGCTATTCTCTTAATTTAATTGAGGACAATTTGAATGCTTCTACAACATTATGGAGCAAATTATGGAAGTTAAAGATGCATGAGAGATTGAAATTATTCCTCTGGAAATTGATGGCTGGTGCTCTCCCCTCTAAAGAAATTTTAGATGCTTGATTTGGACACGAGGAACGTTTCTATTTTGTTTGTGGGGAAAAAGTGGAGAATTACATCAACTTGTTCAAAGAGTGCCATAGGGTGAGAGCCTTGGCCTTTGCTAGCCATTGGAATTGTTGTATTGAGGCTTTGGAGGCTTCAAATATATATGATCTGGTGGAAATATGTATTGATCCAAAAGGAATGTGTTAAGGACCGGGATGAGTAAGGAGACAATCGGTACCTTCTTGGCTACTCTATGGTATTGTATTTGGGTGTTCAGGAACATAATTAATCACATCGAAACTACTGACTTTGGGGAGGTGGTTAGAATTTTTAATTACCGAGTGACTGAATTTCTGGAACCAGTATGTTTAGAAAGGGTGACTACACCTCAGGGTGTTGGAATGGAGGTTTGGAAATACCCTCCCCAAGGTTGGTATAAAATCAATACTAATGCATCTTTCAAAGGAGGAAAAGCAGCACTTGCTTGGGTTCTAAGAAATGACAATGGTGTGATACAGCACATTGGGACAAATATTAATGACTGTGAGACAGCCATGGAAGCCAAAGTTATTGTTGTTCTTATGGCCTCGGATCTTGCAGAAGCTAAGGGATTGAATAATATAATTTGGTCCTCTGATTCGGATGCTACTGTTAAGGATATAAATTATTTTGGAGAACTAGAGGGATGGAGGGCACACCTGGAACTCCTTCAAATTAAAGCTCAATTTGCAGCTTTCAACTGGAAGATGGAATGGAACCACCAGACTTCAAACTCCCTATCAGATATGGTGGCAAAGGATTCTCTTAACTTGTCTACTGCTTTTACTTTTAATGCTTGTAATTTATATTTAATTCCTCTTGATTATTTGAATACTGCTTTTGCTGATTGCATGGGAGGATTGAGTTTGTAATTCCCTGTGTTTCCCACGGTCTTCTTCTGCTAAATGCAGTGGTTATTCATAAAAAAAAAATAAAACTAAAAATAAAAAAATAAAAAATTTAAAAAATAATAATAATAATAATAATAATAAAGAGTAAAATATAACAGGATATCAAATTTTATGAATATCTTTTTTTAGCAAACTACAATTAAATTAGACTGTCTTTGGCACCCAAGATAAAATATAACAGACAGTTTTGCAGAATTTCAAATTTGTATCAATCATTCAGGTACAAATATATACAAACACTGCAATGCATTTATAAAGCTCATTTTATTAAACCAGCCATTGTTTCTAAAAACAATTCTATATGTGGGGTATCAAAATGAAAAATGTGTAATTATTCACAGTAGCTTGATTGATTTTGTAAAGTACCACACCTAGTACAAGGGACTTTCCAAAATAAACAACCACAAAAATATAACAAAGCTAAGCTAAGCTAAGTTATCCTAACTCAGTTAGATATAGATTTTGCAACCATAAGCATTGCAGTTATCCATAAAGTCCACTACAATATAGCTGAAAGTGACGAAAATAAAAAAAAATAAAAAAAATTCGAAAACAACCTATAAGTGGTTCATGACTGCTGCCTTTTCTTGTACCTCTTCCCCTGCCAATAAGAACTTTGGTAAATAGAAAGGAAAAAAAAGAAAAAAGGAAGATGACTACTAAATCATTTTAAAATTATCAGCAATTGTTAAACAAAATTAGAATGAAATACAAGAGTCTAATGGTTTTCGAAAAAGCAAGCTAAGCCTAATAAATTAGAGAAACAAAGTTAACTACAAAGTTGTTTGCATATGTAATTAGTGAAATGCAGGGGATACAAGTGCAAATTAGACCATGTTTTAAAAAGTTTAGGGCAGTATTAGTGCATAATAAAAAGAAGTCAAAGGACTATTAGTAGGCCTGACAACATGTCGTGTTGAACCGTGTTCGTATCGTGTCGTGTCAAATTTTGTTCACCCGAACCCAATCCGTTAAGTTTTTGTGTTGAACCGTATTCGTGTCGTATCGTTTCGTATTCGTGTAGTGTTTACTAGACATGTACGTGAGTGTTTTATTTTTTTATTTAAATTAATATATATTGGCAAATGATAAATCATTATCAATTCATGTCTATTAAGCCTAAATACTTATTCAAATGATATGTTAAACATTTAAAAAAATATATATTAACATACTAAAATTCAACATAAATAATAACTGTGAATTTAAAATATGTAAAATATTACGAATTAAAGTTATATTAAATATTTATCGTGACTAAAAAATAAAATATGCATTTCAATTATAAATTTAAAAATATTCAAAATATTATAAAACAAACTAAAATTAATTTAAAAATATTCAAAATATTATAAATCAAACAGAAATTGTACATCCAATATAAATAATAAAAAAGATAGAATCTAAAACAAAATATTAATATATAAATAGATATAAAAATTGTAATTTTCCAATGAAATAAAATATGAATTTTATAGTTTTCTAAAATTAAAAAAAAAATAATGTAAAAAGTTAACTATAATGAAATAATTAAATTAATATTTTTTTTATCGTGTCTTATCATGACCCATCGTGTTAAAGTGTTCCAACCCGTTTCAATCTGTTTTCTTATTTTGTCTTATCGTGTGACACTGATATCAACCCAACCCGATATCGCGGACCCAAATCCACAAATTATCGTGTCGTATTATCGTGCCGTGTAACATTTTGCCAGGTCTAGCTATTAGTGCATAATGAAGATAAGTTAAAGGGCTATTAGTACAAAATAAATATACAGTTTCGAAAATACCCCTACTATTATGGTTCACGTGCAAGACACGTGACAGTTAATAGACACATATTCATAGAGTTGGGGTTCTGGGGATACTGCTGCCAATGTATATGAAAATTAGAAGGTGTTGGTGCTAAACGTGAATATCTGAGTGCAATTTGCGAACCGCAGTAAAATTCAAGGGGCATTAGTACCAAAAGCCCTTTATTTCTTTATTAAATATATTTTAAGCAAAAAAATGTATATTTCAATTGGGATTTAAAAAAAAAAATTAAAATTTTGGGTTATAAATTCATACCTAAGCTATAAACCTGAAAATCTAACTATATATTCCGAAGTCCAGCTTCGTACTAACAGGATTGGGTACTGGACATTAAAATTTGAAACATTGATCTGATCCAATATAACATGAAAAATCTTTTTTAGTCTAAAAAAACTCAACCTAGATCCGTTCAAACTCAAATTTATAAGCCAGTTAGCTAGTGGTTTTTTTTCCCTTAATTTTTTTTTCAAAAATAAAATGTCAAACTAAATACATGTTAACTTTGTTGAAGTAAATAACAATATTAATATCACCAATTAACTGAGTTGGCCCTTCTTAAGAGTATTGTTAGTGTCAATAGATTCAAATATATGTACAGTTAGTGTTAGCCTTTGTTAAGAGTAGATGTAGATTATATAAATAGACATGTAAAATTATCAATGTACACAATGTTGAAAAAACAAATATTTTTCAATATTAATGTATAAAATAAATTTCAAGCACATGTGACGTTATCAAAGTGAATATTTTGTTCTAAATGCTTTAAAAGACATTTTTTACTTTTCATAAAAGTAAAATTTACTTAAAAAGTCAATTTTTTCTAAAGAATTTTTTTTTAATAGAATATATAATTAATTTTAGTCATCAAAAATCTTTTTACACGATATTACTAAAAAATAATTTTTTATTTGATTATAAATTTATGATAAGTAAATTTAAACAATAACAATTTTTATGCTACATATACAACAATTCACATTTATAGTCCACCATTAAAAATGCTCTAAGAAGTGAGAATGAAAAAAATAAAATAGAATACACACACATATATACACGCATATTGGTATTTTGGTAAGAAATATAACATATATGTGATATATACATAAAACAGTGATGCTCAAATCATATTAATTGATTAATTTAGTATCAAATTTTTTTACTAGTATCGATATTAAAAATCAATTAATGATTAATATAAAAATAATAATGTACATACTAAACTTTTATTTTTTTTTTAAATATTTTTATAAGACCTGAGAACCATAAATATGACAAATATTATATCGAAAGAAATTATATATTCGATAAGGATACTGACACCATAGTTTTCTAAATTATTCCCCTTTGAAAAGTTGGTCTCAGAACTTTAATTTTTTTTTCTTTAGATTAATTATTGATTTCGCTGGCATTGTTAGTACTTTTATATATCGATCTCTATTAGTGTTTGGCATTAAATAGCAAATCCATATATATATATATAAAAATTTACTGTTTTTATGCTATATTTTATATTAAATTTTAGTTAGTTTTGAGTTAATTGTTAATGAAAAATATTAAATTGTTCAGTTTTTCTATTTTTAGATAAATAAAGACAAATGCTGAAAATTGTTATATTTCTGCACAATATTTACTAAAAAAATCATATGTGGAGCTACACATATAGGTTTTATGCAATTCTAGTTGCTAATAATTCATAATTCATTAAGGTTTAATTCTGTGAAGTTTCATTGCAATTAAATCAACTAATTAGTATCAGTTTGATTTAGAATATCAACATTTTTAGCAGTTGCGACAAACTTAAAATCTTTTGGAAAAATTGACATTTGAGTGTCTTTCCAATATCTATTTTGTGCGAAAGCTAAGACATATACCTAACGTTTTTAGCTAGAATAATTAAATTTGCAATTCATTTGATCATTCAAAATGTATTTAGAATCTGCTTAACAAACATTGAAGATATAAAATGAAGTGTTTTTGTCAACTAGGATGCCACCTCTGCATGGATGATTGGGGATTGTTACATCATCACTCTCCAGCCAGGCGTTTCATTATTGTCATATCATATACCACTTGGGAAGTTCATATTATTTTAATTATATTAATTGGGATAATAATTAGAAAAGGTATTAGAATAGGAAAAAAAAATGTGATTCCTAAAGAGATATGAATTCACTACGCCAAAAACCCTAATAGGCGACGCAAAAATAGCGTATTTTAGCAGTTGCGACAAACTTACAGTCTTTTGGAAAAATTGACATTTGAGTGTCTTTCCAATATCTATTTTGTGCGAAAGCTAAGACATATACCTAACGTTTTCAGCTAGAATAATTAAATTTGCAGTTCATTTGATCATTCAAAATGTATTTAGAATCTGCTTAACAAACATTGAAGATATAAAATGAAGTGTTTTTGTCAACTAGGATGCCACCTCTGCATGGATGATTGGGGATTGTTACATCATCACTCTCCAGCCAGGCGTTTCATTATTGTCATATCATATACCACTTGGGAAGTTCATATTATTTTAATTATATTAATTGGGNGCCGTTAGTTTATCGCGACGCAAATTTTTTGCTTCGTCGCGCATTTAGTGTCGCCGATTAAGGTTTTTGGCGTAGTGATTATTTCTTTATCTAAGTGGGAATATGATGTCTTTTTGAAGGCATCAATGACATAATTAACCCTATAAGGCCAGCCATATGAGAGAATTTAGAGGATTTAGTTGTTGTTTTATCTTTTATCTCTTATTATTTTGGAAGATTAAACATATGGTGAGATTGTAACTCTAGAATCTTTCTTATCTCAATTAGTAAAATTTTTCTTATAAATATCTTCAAGCTTTAGAAAACATTCAAGGAAGACATTCAAAAAATCATTCAACAATTCAATCATTCAGCAATCAAGAAGGAAATAAGAAAGAGATTTCAGCTGCTCAAGAGGTCTAAAGCAAGGGATGTTTGACAGCATTAGTGGAGGAGTTCATTCTTGATCTTAAAGCATATTTGGAGAAGCAATTGAAGGAGGAATAGAGAAGAAATTTGGTAGCCATCAACTGTTAGATTTGTTTTCTCTTTTCTTAACTTTTTGTTATTCATTATATGTTTTGTTTTGAATATTGATGGTTATTCTTAAAAGCATGAGTAGCTAAGTTTTTATAAGGATTATGATATAGCCCTATTATGACTATTTAGTTTTTAATGCATGTTTGGTTTTAATTAATATTCATGGTTAATATTTCATTGTAGTTCTAAATACTTTCATAAAAATGTGAATAAATCTAGTATTATATTGGCTTAGGAATAAGGAATATAATATGGAAGGGCAATGAAATACATTGAAGTAAGAATATTGCATGCCTTAGAGATAACTTTGACAAGAGCTTATTGGGTTGTATGTCTTAGAGACCTTATGCTTGCTAAACTAAAATACATTGAAGAATCAACTTCTAGTTACTTTTGAGGTTAACCTAATGAATTTATCATGCATTAAGACTGAATAGGAGTAATAGTGGTGAAGTTATAATCCTTGTTCCATCATTCTTTTGAAATCTGTGCATATTTACCTTTGCTGTCTTGTCTTGTTTTGTTTACTTAATTGCTTTCTTTTTAATCTTGCTTTGCTTTACAAAATCAATCAATCACACAATCACTCTTTTTACTATTCTTAATTTGATTAACAATATATTTTTATTCAATACAATTTGGATTATTTATTTCTACATAATTCTTCTATTCAAATTTTGAAAAATGACAAAAATAGATAAAAATAATTATTATTAAATTGAAAAATATTTATTTGATTATTTTGTAATACACATTAATCATTTTGTCTACTTGTCAAATGGAAAACCTTGGTAGAGATAGATGATCCAGAAGCCATTTAATTGTTTATTTGTTTATTGATCAAATGCATTTAAGCCACCAATTTTACTAAATAATTACATGTAATCAAATCATATATAAGGCACCATACATTCACATAGCCTTTTTAGTAGGGTTTTTTGCATCAATGCCCCATGAACTTTACGTGGAGTTGCAATTGTCAATGGTACTTCATATTAACTATCTATGTCTTCTGAATTATTAGAATTTTAGCACCAACAGTTTTTTACTTTAACTCTGTTAGTATTCAACCATTAAATGACATGTTCAGTACATATGACTTATTTTCTTTTATAATTCAACAATAATCTGAAAAATTCTTTTGGATATCTAGCAAAAAAAAAAAAAATTTGCTGAGATTTCTATTAAATATTTAGCAATTTCAAAATTTTTTCTTTGTATAGAACAATGTTCATTGGTCTTTATTTCAATAGACATATTATCTCTTCTTCTATGACGAATTGCATTTGCAGAATAAAATTGTAAGATTAAATATTTTTTTTTTTGAATTTGAATTATTTTTAGGTGTTAAAAGTTTGAATTTGAAATATGCATGGTGATCTCTTTTTTTTTTCTTTTTTTTTTTTCTGTAAATGCAAATCGGCAAAGGATTGTTTTTTCTTTTTTTATAGTTCAGAAAGAAGAAAAAATCAAATGACAATTGTAAATCTAAAATCGTAAAAGAAAAGAGAGGTAATGTGCATTTCACATAGCATTGAGGAGAAAAAAATAACAATATTACAGTGGAAAACTCTTGCGGCAAAAAAATTAATAATTCAAAATCATGAATATAAAATAATTTATAAATGGGCGCAAAATCCAAAGACATAAAAAAAAAAAAAAAAAAAACCCCTTTAAGTGTAATAAGTTTCACGACTAATTGCTAGTTTTCAATATAATAAGTTTCATGACATATTATTATCCATTTCTTTACTTTTATTAGAATCTGAAAAGCCCACTCTTCATTTCCTCATATTTCCATTGTTTAAATGGTCGTGGTGGTCGCGATCGTGACAAATAAGATCATAAAATAAACCCATTACATAGGCTCTTTTTTTTTATACCCAATTTTTTATATATTAATAAAGGTTAATATCATTGAAATGGAACTGCTACTTCTCCATAGTTCCCTTCAAAATTTTGAAGTAGCTAAATTTTAATGAAAATTTACTATTTAATTTTTTCAAAGTTTAAATATATCATCAATTTTCATCGGGAATTTAAAAAATTATCATTTGATCACACTCATTAACTTTATATCACTCAGATTCTTTATCATTAGGGTGGATCTCACAAAGTTTAGATGAAATATTATTCATAATTAATCATTTTAGTTAGCCAGCTTTATAGATGAGCTAGCATAATTCATCAAAAAAAAGAGCTAGCACAACATAAAACCCAGCACCGCTTTCAGACATCTCGATCGATCATCTTCCAAACATGACAAATCTTCCACCAACCACCACCACCAACAAGCTCAACGGAAAGGTGGCCATAGTCACCGGCGCTGCCAGCGGCATCGGCGAAGCCACGGCACGCCACTTCATCAACCACGGCGCACGTGCGGTAGTAATCGCAGACGTCCAAAACGAAAAGGGCCAAAACGTCGCCGCATCGATCGGTCCCGACAGGTGCACATACATCCACTGCGACGTAACCGACGAAGACCAGGTCAAATCTCTGGTCGAATCCACGGTCTCCACGTACGGTCGTCTAGACGTCATGTTCAGCAACGCCGGCATCGCCAGTCCCAGAAGCCAGACAGTCTTGGAACTCGAACTCTCGGAGTTCGACAGGGTCTTCGCCGTGAACACGCGCGGCATGGCGGCGTGTGTGAAGCACGCGGCTCGTGCGATGAAGGAAGGCGGGGTCAGGGGGAGCATAATCTGCACGGCGAGCGCGTTGGCGAGTCGGGGGTTCGCAGCGTCCTCGGACTACGTGATGTCGAAGCACGCGGTGATCGGGCTGGTGAGGTCGGCGAGTTTGCAGCTCGCCGCCGATGGGATCCGCGTGAACAGCGTGTCGCCGGGGTTGGTTGGGACGCCGGGTTCGTGTGCCACGTTTGGAGTTGACGAGGATCGCTTTGATGAAGTTGTGGAGAAGTTCTCGAGGATGAAAGGGGTTATGAGAATGAAGCATGTTACTGATGCGGTGTCGTTTTTGGCTTCCGATGAGTCCGAGTTCGTTACTGGGATTGATTTGGCTGTCGACGGTGTTTTTGTTAGCCCGTAGCCAATGCCACAGCCGTTGACCATTTCATGCAGTGAAAGCATTTCTTTTTCGCAATAATAAATAAATTGGAAACCTGTGCGAGCCTTATTTGTTTTATTGGTATTAAAAAACGTGTAGAATTGTACTGGCATCTTTGTTTCTCTCTTAAAAAAAGAGAAAATGATCTTTGGTTCGATGATGAAAGCATCTTTGGTTAAATAAATTATAAGTATGGAAATGTTAATGTGAAGTAAAACATAAATCTGCGTTGGGGATTTGTAGATCGATGTATCTTTATATTTTAGATCATTAATGTAACATTCTTTTAAATTTTTGAAGCAGAAAGTTCAAATTCGAAATGAGTTTGAATCACTAAATTGAGTTCAGAATAATAGTGGAATTTCAAAGATCCATATTATGCTCACCCTGACCCCGCCATGCCGCACGTGTTCACGGCGAAGACCCTGTCGAACTCCGAGAGTTCGAGTTCCAAGACTGTCTGGCTTCTGAGACTAGCGATGCCAGCGTTGCTGAACATGACGTCGAGACGACCGTACGTGGAGGCCGTGGATTCGACCAGAGATTTGACCTGGTCTTCGTCGGTTACGTCTGCACCTGTCGGGACCGATCGACGCGGCGACGTTTTGGCCCTTTTCGTCTTGGACGTCGGCGATCACTACAGCACGTGCGCCGTGGTTGATGAAGTGGCGCGCCGTGGCTTCGCCGATGCCGCTGGCACCGCCGGTGACTATGACCACCTTTCCTTCTAGCTTCTTGCTGTAGATTGGTTGAAGATCATCAGCCATTGCTAAGCCAGCCAGCTGTTTCCGATTTGGCCTCTAAAGTAAGAAATGGGTTTTGGGTTTTATATATTGTTTTTCTAAATGATTTTTTTTTTCCTTTTTTAAATTCAGGTTTTCTGTATTTTATTGGTTAAAAAATAATTGGTCTAACTCTATGTAATATAATTAACAAATATTACTTTTTTCTGTACTTTCTAATACGTAGACATATATATGTTTTAAAAAAAATTAAAAGGCGTGATTTTTATCATACATAATGTCAAAATTGGTTACTCTTATAGCAGTTTTTTAAAACAAATTCATTACTTCAATCTGTACAAGTAGAAAATAAACCCTTTTAATAATAAATTCATAGAGAGTTAATCCTAAACTAGCTTAGGATTTGTGTAGAGCCCTGGTTCAAAGGTAATCCATGGCTAAAAGTTTCACACTAATCACAAACTAAGCTTTGTGCATTATATAAATGGGTTTAAGATTTCAAACATTAGCTTGCTAGAACTTTTGAAAAATGTACGGTAGATTAATATAATATTGTTATATTTTCAAGGAGTTTTATATATTTTACCTTTTAAAAGTAAAATTGATTTGTGCATCAGGGATTAATAACACTAATTACTTTTCAAATTATCTTAATTTACCTTAATTTAGTCTTTGCAATGGCAAATTTTATTATTTAAAGAGCCTGAGTTTCAATCTCTATTTCCAATATATGAGAGGAAAAAAGCTAATTTAATAAAAGTAAATAAGAAGTACGTTGTTTCTGTTATTAGTATTATAGTTTGGAATGCTGAAGCACAAATTAGCACCTACCAATTTCATCGTGCACTTGCTCTCATAGTAAGTAGACCATGTAAAATTTTTGTTTACGCATTGATATGATATTAACAAAAAACACGTCAATGCTTAAATCAGTATAATATTCATTAAAATTAAAAAGAACTATATGTATTTTTTCTATGCTTACCTCAAATGAATTGGATTGATATTTTTATGTGAGATACCTAACGTCTCGCTCCAGAAGGGTTTTAAGTTGAGCATTTTGAGCTTTGATTAAGAATAATGGGCTTCAAATTTGGAGGAGGTAGTGGTAGCGGTAACTAGTTATCACCTATGCAGCGACGAATTTTTATTATTATAATAGTGGAATTTCAAAGATCCATATAGCGTTTGAACATGTTGTCATGCAAATCCACATAAAGGTTAATCAAATAGTGGACTCGAAACGTCTGAGGCCAAAAGATCTCGGATGTGTAGGTAGCCAAAATGAGATAACTTTAACATTGCATGACGTGTTATGACTTGACCAGTCCGTGAAGAGTAATTTCAAATATGCCATATATATGATTAGACTTAGTTTAACTTAGATGTCAATTAGTTGATACGTGAGTTCGAACAGTCCAAAATGAGTAATCAATGTTGTGGTTCACTGACTATTAGTAGAAAAAAAATATGAGAAAGAAAAGTATGTATATTAATTTTTCACTTGGAATATACACTATACAATGAAAAATTTCTCTCTTTAACTTGAAAACTTTTTCTTGGTCTCTCTTTTCTTTTTAACTCTCGTTGGAGTTATGCACACATGATACAAATAATATTGGTCTCTCCTGGAATCTTATAACTCTCTGATTGTAAACCACCACACACAATAATAAAACCAATGCAACAAAGTGAAAACCAAATATTCTTTACCACGTTAGCACAACAATAGGTGGTGGTTGTAGGGCAGTTAGACATCAAATTTTGACTTATGCAAAGCTGGATTTCACATTCACATGCAAAGTTGTTGTCAGATGACTTTAGCATATTAAATGTCCGTCACAAAAATACTCAGCTAAGCGTAGTTTTTTTATTTAAATGGTGACGAGTATGAATAATTTTATCCACATAGTGACTTGTTCTAATTAATTTGTGTGCAATATCATCTCCTAAAAAAAGTATATAAGAAATATAGATTACTTTTCAATAGTATTCATGCATATAAAATACACTTTTAATACCCATACGCAGCTTAGTACAAAGTAATAGTAAAACCTGGGTCAACTCCCCCTCTCTCAGTTGTTTTGTGGACCCCCAAAAAAAAGAAAAAAAAAAACTCTCATTTTCAAGAAATATAAGAAACATAAATTACTTTTCAAAATAATAATAAAAACATGGGTCAACTCCCCCCTCTCTCAGTCGTTTCGGTGACCCAATAAAAAGAAAAACAAAATCTCATTGTCAAGAAATATAAGAAACCTAAATTACTTTTCAATAATATTTAAAAAGTAATAATACGGATACCAATCTCCATTAGTTTTTTGGTGAAAATTGGGGTTGCTTGTCGCTTTGTGCCTGGTCGGTAAATGGTATTTAATGGGGACACGAGATGCTATAAAAACCACACCGCACTCTCTTCCTTCTTCTTTTTCCTTATCTGTTCGATGTTCGTGTATCATGATAATATATAATATATTAGCAGTAGTTGACCTTCGTTTGTCTTATCAATTTATATTTATTTTTTAGTGGAATGTCCTCCTTTCGCAGATGACAGACCTTCTTCAAGTTCAACCAATCATCATCCAGAAACTTCACGGAAAGGTGGCAATAATCACCGGCGGTGCCAGCGGCATCGGCGAGGCCACGGCGCGTCGATTCTCCGAGCACGGCACGAGCGCCGTAGTGATCGCCGACATCCAGGACGAGAAGGGCCAAAACGTCGCCGCATCGATAGGTCCAGACCGCTGCGCCTACATCCACTGCGATGTAACCGACGAGGACCAGGTCAAATCCCTAGTCGAATTCACCGTCCGTACGTACGGACGTCTCGACGTCATGTTCAGCAACGCTGGTGTTACGACCCCCGGCAGCCAAAGTATCTTGGATCTCGACTTGTCGGCGTTCGACGACCTCGTCGCCGTCAACGCGCGAGGAATGGCGGCGTGTGTGAAGCACGCGGCACTCGCGATGAAGAGGCTGGGGGTAAGGGGGAGCGTGATTTGCACGGCGAGCGTGCTGGGCTCGAGAGGGTTCGAAATCGGTACGGACTACGTGATGTCGAAGCACGCCGTCTTGGGTCTCGTGAGGTCGGCTAGCCTTCAGCTTGCCGGAGATGGAATCCGAGTCAACTGCGTGTCGCCGGGAGCGGTGGGAACGCCGATGTTTCGCCGGAGATTGGGAGGAGTGGAAGTGGATAAAGTGGTGGAGACGCGGTCGATGTTGAAAGGGGTTCTGAGGGAGAACCACGTGGCGGATACGGTGTCGTTTCTTGCGTCTGATGAGTCGGGATTCGTGACTGGGCTTGATATGGTTGTGGATGGTTTGTATGTTTCACCTCGCTGACCTGGTGGGCCCTTTTCCGTTGATCATCTGGGTGAAGATACGATGATGAGTCAACAAGTATATATTTATTAAATAATAATAAAAATATTGAAGGGAAAGACTGAAAGTTATGTGATCTAAAGTTCGACAAATTGTAAAGCCCGAACTTGGTTAGTAGATTTGGAATTACTTAATTTGGAAAATACCTTTTAATTTTGACAGAAAGGAGAGTGATACAAAGTATAACTTTACAATGTTTGGTGATTTTATGTCAAAATAATAAAATATAATAAGCCATGGTAGGGTAGTAGAATAAAAAGATCAATAGCTACTGAAAAGCCTCATTAAAGTTAATACAACTTCATTTACCCCAAAAAAAAAAAAAAAAACTTAAGACAATCCAAAAACGCCTTTACTTTAGTTATGAAGTGTACTAAACTACTGCTTTCTTTATTAAAGAAAAGTAAAAAGTACTGCTTTCTGATTAGAAACTACTAATTATCCCACGTACTATTATTATGTATTTTTTTTTCTTTTTTGCTAACAGCTTATTGAAGTGTATGAAATACTTACTAAAAATTATTTTCCCTTTCGAATCCTCATCTCTAATATATATATATTTTATAATCATCCTCATCTCTAATATATGTCTACAGAAAGCTTCCCTTACTAATTGTGTTCAAATAAGTTAAAAAAGAAAAACTTAAGATATTTTTCCCTAAAATATTGAATTATCAAAATCTTTTTTTTTCCCCTCATGGAATAGGATTTCGTAACATTTTGGGTGCTTGCATGTCTCTGCTGTGACTTTGGAAACGTAGGACAGGAGCAAAACTCAAGGCTTTTAGAACATGCTTTTTATAATTTAGATTCGTTTCTCTATGCCAAGTGGAACGTGTTAAGGTGTTCAATGGAAATTTTAAACGAGCATTTTTAATAGAATGTAAATTATTAAAATTAACATACCACAAATATATACAGACATTGTTTTGAAAAAATATACTCCAATAGTAATGCTTATAATGAATGTCAAACTGACGTAGATTTGACATTGTTAAAGTGAATATTTACTTCTGGAGATTCACATTGTCAAATTTCTTATAAAGTAAAATTTTTGTTAAAAATCTAAATTGTTCAAAAACTAAAAATATTTAATAAAATATATAATTAATTAATAACCATAAATAAAATTAAAATTTATACATATTACTATTGAAGAACAATTTTTAAATTGAATGTGCATTTATATCACATAAATTTAAACAATGTCTATTTTTATACCACATATGCAACAATTTATATTCTCTATTAGAAATGCTCTAAGGTCTTCTAATTTTTGAATTTATTAACATTAAGGTCAACTACTTTAGGTTTATTACTTTCTTTCTTTGGAGAGAATATTAAGAAAGTGAAAATCAAGACACTTTGTAAAAGAATGTGAATGGTTTATTTTTTGTTTGTCAAAAGAATGTGAAATATTAAGCGCATATTTCAAGAATGTGAATTGTAAAAAATGAATGCAACTTAAAATATAATAAATATTTTATAATAAATCTAATAAAAATTATACAATTATATTAGACAAATAAATCAAGTTAGACTTCGATTTGGCCCTCATAATGGGTTGGGCTTTGAGCCAATCTACATTCAAAACTTAAAGCCTGAGTCCAATCTAATAAAAAATTAGGCAAAGTCAGACTCAAGCCATATCAAACTGAACTTAATTAAGGCAAAAATGTTTCAAAAAAATTTGATCGGATTATAGATTTTCGAACCTTCTCTCTACGGATGGAATGACTAGATAAGGTCACAAAGCGAGAATTGAGAAAAGATGTAAAATTAAAAAAAAAAAAAATGTATTAAGAACCACCATCCTTTTCTCTTCAGGTCCAACTTGAACTCCCTTATAACTCATGAACCCTCTGTATTTATGTAATTTTTTTAAATAATGTATAATTTTTGTCCATAATATATAATTTTTGTTTATAATGAATAATTTTTGTCATAATATGTAATTTTTTATTCATATTATGTAGTTTTTATCTATAATGAGTAATTTTTGTCCATAATGTATAATTTTTACTATAATATGTAATTATTTTATCATATCATATCATGTAATTTTTTTTAAAAGTTTCCATGAACACCCTCAAACAAAGAGGTTCACTTCAGAATTTCCCTTCTCTTCAAAGTTAAAGGTCGACACACAAGTTTAATTTTCGATATGGTAAACATTTCAAAAAATCAAAGGCATGGAAAATTGACTTATAAAAGAGTAAATCAAAGGCATGCCTAGTAATGTAATTTCCTTTGTAGAGCTAAAGCATCTTGTCCTCCCAATTAAAGTTCTTTTCTTTTTAATAAAATTAAGAGCAATTATACAAATATCAAAATATTAACTAAATTTATTTGTCAAATGACATATTTTAAAATATAACTTAAATATGGATAAGCGAATCAAAAGAGTAAACCAATTTATTATTGACACATCATCTTGCACATCATTTAGTAATTAAATTTGGTCAATATTTTGATAACTCTAACATCATTGTAAAATTAACTTGAGTTGTACACTTTTGTCCCCTAAACTACAAAAAACCCTCACATTATCCTCTAACCTACGCTTTCATTTTTATTTTTTTTCCATTCATATCAATCTAAACATGAAATTTTATTATATGAATTTACATTATAAATTGGCACGGTATAAAAAAGGTAGAAAATGCACAGAAGCTGGAAACAACTTTTTCACCTATAAAATTATGCAAATGCCAGAAACCTATATTAATGACAAATGCATTGTTTTAATGGTAATTTATTCTAAGTAAATCTAACTCATCACATTTCGAAAAAAGATAACACCCCTTTTGTTAACCTTTTACCTAAATGATATTCAAAATAGAATTCCTCTAAATAAACTTTCAGATGAACATTCACTTTTTATGCCAAGAAAGAATATCAAAACAGTGACTGCACTAGCAGTCAAATTTCAGAACTTGCATATAGTTTGAGTATCGCTCAACTTCTGGTGTGTATATGTAATTATTAAGAGAAAAGGTACAAGTTAAGAAATATATGATTGAAAATGAAGATCACGAAATAAAATATGTAAAAAGTCTAGTCCCTACAGAAAGGTTTAGTGGTATCTAGTTACCAGCCATACCTTTTCAGCAAGTCCCTAGTTCTCTTTCTCATTCGAGTGAAAACAATAACTACGCAAGCGAGGATCCATGGGGGGAAGTTTCCACCGAAAGCATATAATTTTTTGATCCATTCCGGTGTTTCCTTTAAGACCAATGCTATCAAAATGGTTATTATTGCTACACCTAACAAGATCTTGGTCACCGGTTTGATCAAGGAATCCTGTAATTAGTAAAAGGAACGAAAATGTAGTCAGAAGAAATTCATTAATTGGTTTGCCAAAAGAAAGAAATCCAATATTTGTGCCAAGGCAAATCCAAGATCCTTGCAGCGTTCTATATAATATTCATAACCAGGAGATTTCTCTCAACTAAAAAATGAACAAAAATATATCATTTGATTTCTCAACACTCACAATATCGTGAAAGAGAATTACAAAAATAATATCGCTTTTGACAATTTCAAAGAAATGCAAGGTAAAGAATACATGGGCCCCGGGACAATTAAAAGGTGGTAGAGATACAGGGGCAAATCCTTGGTTAAAATAGTGTATTGTACGGTGCTTCTCAAATAAGAGAGAAATAAATTAGGGGAAAGGTATAGATGATTATATTTATGGCAAAGGTACAAATGATCCAAGTATGAGAGCCTATTTTTTAAATCCTTGAGTAAATCTGATTGTCCTATCATTACCATTATGCTTAAGCACAACATTGAGTACTTAATTTCAATAACTCCCTTTGAACCAAGTATGCTATCTTATCTTTCTCTAACAATCACTGCAAACCAAAATAGTTATATTTATAATATTGTAAATAACACTTTACTCCTCCAAACTATAGCTTGTTTTGTACTTTGCATTACAAAAAAACTCACATTACCCTGTGAACCACACAATTTTGTTTGATGAATTTCATATAATTGTCCATATACACTATACACTACATAAGAATGTAATAAAATATTTAAATTTTTTTTTCTAAATATCATTATATGAGTTATGCATGGCTAATTTCATTAAATTCATCACTGAAATGCATTATTGGACTGATATGAAAGAAAAAAATAGTTCAAGTAAGAAAAATATAAGGCTTTTTATAGTATGGGGGAGATAGTTCGAAGAGGCTAAACATTATGAACCCTAATGTCTCCCTCAAGCAATACAGGTAATCCTAAACAATTGGCTGGGAGCAACATATGAACAATTCGATGCAACAAAAATGTAGGACCTTCTTTGTTATAGACTTATAGCTGTTCTACAATTTGCAAATTTCAATCTTAATTGATATATTTTTCGATTATCATGTGTCATAGATGTATATATTTACCTGCCTTTCTCAAAATGCAAGCATTAGAAAGAATATACAGACTAAAATCTCACTGCTGCCTTCTACTCTGAATCAATTGTATCCATGAGCTTCGCATAGCATGTAATTCATTAACATTTTGAAGGTCAAGCTCCTATTTATTTCTATCCACTATCAATTTTTCTTTTCATGAAATTTCAAGATGCAAGTATGCTTAATACCTCTCTCTCTCTCTCTCTATATATATATATATATATTCAATTGATTCACAACAATTCAACAACATCACAGTGAATTATTCCTACTTCTTTTCCTTTGAATTCAAAATTTTCTTTGCAACCAAACAGAAAGTAACTTGAAAATAAAAAAACAAAAACTTATAAGTAATGAAGAGTAGGTTTTCAGTTTCACCTTGGGCTCTCCGTCGATGTAGATTAGGGATCCATTTTTATAGGGCAACAGAGACCTTCCGTTCCTCGGGTGAAACCGGATCGGAACCCCTCGCCCCGAACCTGGACTGAAGGCGAACACAGATTTGAAGCCGTACTTGTCAAGGATATTTCGGATATCCAACTGGTCCTGTTCCCAACCTCCAAGGTCCAACTTGAACACGTCGATCGGACCTTTGCCCCGCCTGTAAAGGTGGATTTCCACCTGAGGAACCTCTGTCCTTACGGTTTTCGGACTCGGATTCGGGTTCGGATGCTTAGACCCGTCGGATTTTGTGACTGTTTCTTCGATTTCTGTCTGTTTCTTCTCCATTTTTGGGTTCGTGTATTTGTAAATAGAGCAAACTCTATGCAGAGGATTTGACTTTCCCAACTTAAATTTCGTTTTGTGGGGACGTTCGTTGTAAAAAAAGAAGAAGTGATAGTAATAAAATAAAAGTGAATATTCCATATCATCCTCCAAAATTTACACTAATTTTAATTTGGTCTTTTAAATTTTAAAATTAAAATGTAAATGACGTTATTTTGAAAGGTATAATGAAATAATAGAGAGAGTAAACTGATAATATTTGAAATTTGAATAGAAATTAATTATATTTTTGAAACTAAAAAGAATTTGTATTTAAATCAAGCATTAAAGAAAATGAATAAAATAATCCTAAAATAAAATAAACTAACACCGTTTTGTAAAGGGATTAAACTATATGATAAAATAAGGGATTAAAGTACTTTTAGCTTTATTAGTTTAATCTCTTAAAGGTTATTAATTTAACATCGGATCATACATTTTTATTTTCAAAATTTTATATTTGAAGTCTTTAATTTTAGTTAAAAGATTTTAAAGGAAGTGTTATCTCTATAACATAAAGCCATAAAGGTGCTGGTGAATTTAAGTTGTTGGTGAATTTTTCCTTAAATTTGATCAAAAATTTCTTGTAGAGAAAATTCTAAATTTCATTGAAAGAATTTTGTAAGTAATGAAAGGAAATAATTTATTTTCCATTTTCTGTAAATTATATTACAATTAATAATCTCACTTTAAGCATGCCATTATTGGTTGTATAGTTTTTTTTTTTTGAATAAATTATAGTACAAAATAATCTCACTT
This sequence comes from Ochetophila trinervis, assembly GCA_003254975.1. Lineage (NCBI taxonomy): Eukaryota > Viridiplantae > Streptophyta > Magnoliopsida > Rosales > Rhamnaceae > Ochetophila > Ochetophila trinervis. Next base: position 73,709 of record QANX01000042.1, read on the forward strand.
TAAGCATGCCTTATTATTATTATTATTATTTGGTGAATAATTTTAAGCATGCATTATTGTTTATATATATATATTGATTACAAATTTGGGGAGACAATTTTTGTATTTATAAACTTTAATATACTATAAATATTAATAAATGAACTTAATAAATTTAATTAATAGATTAATAAATATTCAAATGATATGCTAAACATATCAAAAATGTATATTAGCATACTAAAATTCAACATAATTAATAATTATAAATTCAAAATATGTAAAATATTACAAATTAAAGCTATATTAAATATTTATCGTGACTAAGAAAATAAATATGCATTACAATTGTAAATTTAAAAATATTCAAAATATTATAAATAAACTAAAATTGTACATTCAATATAAGTGATAAAAAAAATAAAATCTAAAACAAAATATCAATATATAAATAGATATAAAAGTTGTCATTTTTCAACAAAATAAAATATAAATTTTATAGTTTCGTAAAAAAAAAAAAACAATGTAAAAAGTTAGCTATAAAAAATAATTAAATTAATATTTTTTTTATTGTGACATATTGTGTTAACATGCTCTAATCCGTTCCAACCAGTTTTTGTATCATGTAACACTAATATTAACATGATCTGATATCGCAGTCCCAAAATTCAAAAATTATCTTATCGTGTAGCATTTTACCAAATCTAGCTAGAAGTGTACTCTCATTAACTTTACCACTAGACTAAATTTACGAGTTATTTGTATATATATATATATATATATATATTTTTTTTTTTTGGCAGGGAGGTTATTTGAATGTTATAGGCAACTTAGGCTGTCACTTTTATTAATGTCTAGCATAAATAACATAATTGATGAATCAATTTGATATTGTTATATAGTTCAATGGTGACATTGCTTTGAATTATTATTGTCGATATAATTTTATTTATCTAGGAAAAAAAGTGATTATAAATTTCGCTACACTGTAGGAAAAAAATAAAAGTCAATGAGCCAATTTTGACATTATGTATATCAAAATTTATATTTGACATTACTTAGGGGGTAATAATAAAAGCTGACAAAGAAGATTATTTATAATTATCTCCATTAGTTTCAAATTTTAGAATTTGTATATGAGTAATAATGCTAGAGATACAAATTAGTATACCAACATGATAGGACACTAATTTATTTTTATTTTATTGGTTTAAAATTTAATATACTATAAATATTAATAAATGAACTTATTAAATTTAATTAATAGATTATAAACCAATAATATAATGATTTTTGTCGCTTGATAAACCTCTTACTATATTAATTGGTATCTTTAATATTATTCTTTGTTTCTATATATAAAATACATTTTCTATAGCTACGTACCAAAGCATAATTTTTTTTTTTTTCAATGATGATAAAATTTTCGGTGTCAACTTTCAACTTAGAAATTATTTTTTCACCCTTTTAGATTATTTTAATTTGTAACTATTCAAGTATTCTCACATCAATTAATATTTTGAAAAATAGTAAAATAGCTCAATCAATACTTATTTATTTATTTATTTATGTTTTTGATAGCTAGAACTACTTTTTGAGTTATGCAGGGCCGAGTACTTTTAAAAATAATATTGTGGCTGTTGCTCAAAATAATATAGATTTAGTACCCCACAAATCAATCCACTAGTTTTTTGACATTGTGTTTCTTTTTGGGCTTGACAAGATGATTTATTCTTTATACTTCACTGCAAACTACATATATTTGAATGAAAATGCTTATCAACGACAGCCTACAAAACAATTATATGATGGGATATATCTTCACTAATTTCTTATCACACCGACATACATACTCTTCTTCTTCTTTTTTTTTTTTTTTTTGAGTTCTTAGCTAGTGGAACTTTGTGGTTTAAATTTAGACTCATTTTTGAATGGTACATAATGTTTAAATGTTTTTGTTTTCAGAGACACCCTTTTTTGTGATGAATTTTCAGATACACCCCTGCAAAACCAAAGTAGGTGCATTTTTCTTTAGTGGTCCATCAAAACTAATAAATTTATTGACCTTGGTTTTCATTAGTTATGGTATATCAATCCAAGGTATATCCAACCATATATTAAAATTGGTCCCTTCACAACATTCCATTGCCACAACTCTGCCTTGATTATATATATACAATATTTCTATATCTAACACCAAGTTTTCCAATTTATTGTCTATATTCTTTTAAGATCGATATGTTATGAGAGCAACCCAGCTTTATAGATATCTCTCTCAAAATATTCATGCGCATTTAAAGGCTTATCTGTCTTCCTTTTTCCTGTAATCCGTCTTCATCACATGATGCACATGGCTACCTAAATTGCTCAAGTTTTTTGGAAGCTTTAATTTAATTATTTGTTGAATTTTTCCAGCAAAATTGGCATATACACATTATCAATATCTTAAAACGGGTACATGTCATGGATCGAGCTCGTAACTAATTAAAATGATCTTTGCTAATTGAATTATCTGTGAAAAACCGATCTAAAAACAATAGTAATAAAGCAAATGTACCAGTTTTTACAGGATTTTTTTTATTATATATATATATATATATAATTAGTCTCTTATCAAAACATTATAATAGATTTTAAATTTTTTTTTCCACAATATTTTGCACGACGTGAGTTTGTACTAAATCTTATTAAATTTAATATCCTGATAAGAGACGGACTGAATGTGTGTATATATGTATATATTAATGGATATAAATATAACATAAAATTTTAATGGCTTTTCTATATATATCTAAGCAAACAAAAGAAGTTATTACCAAAAAAAAAAGCAAACAAAAGCAGCAATAAATTTGAAATGAACATTTAAGGGGTAGCCCAATTTTCAATAATTGCGGTTCATATATCCCTCTCAATCCCATGTGTGATTGTAAAGCTTTTCAGGTCGACTTTATACAGAGAGAAAGTCTTCTATCTTGATTCCAATAATTTTAAATTTTTTACTGTTTTGTTGGTTGCAAGTGTTTACTAGATTTTCAACCTAGTTTCTGTGGAATGAAAGGGAGAGGAGAGAAGAAGGGAAAAAAAACGAATGGGGTCCACCCTGGTTATAAGATAACTACAGAATTTAATGTATCCACCCAACTTGCTTGATTTTCATATATATATATATATATATAATTATGAGATATACTTCACATAATATTTAGATATAAAATTTAAAAAGTAAGTGTAAATGATAAAAATAAAAAAATAAATAGTTTGTATGACTAAAATTTTTAATAACTTATTTATCTACTTATTTATTATTTAATTTTAACTTTTAAATTTCATATCTAAACATATTAAATATTAAATATGTATATTATGATTTTTGGGTGTGACTGTCAACATGTCGTTGCCTTGAAAGAATCATTAATTATATATGGATGACATTCCTTTTAAGATTTCTCTTCATCATTAGAATATAATATCTGCATATGCTTCATTAGAAATCTAGCTCCTACCTGTTCGGTACTCATGAATCCTATACACAAGGGATTTCTTTGTAATAACTCCCTCTTCATCATTTTTATCCAAAAGTATGGTCGTTTATGGTTGTCTTTTTCTTTGGTTTTATTACTTTCACTTATGTCTTGGTGGTAATTAGGTCCCAATGATTTGAAGCATTCAAATTCTACATAAGAAAGTTGTTCATTTTATAGTGAAATTTCAAAGTTCAAGGTGGACAATTTCCTTGCATTGATAAAATATGCATATATATATATATATATATATATATATGTTTAATCATGCTCCTGTCAGTAGACTTGGTGGATTTACAATTTTTTTTCTTTTTCTTTTTTCAATTTTGGATAAGTTTAAGAGTTTATATTTAAAATTTTATTTATGTATAGTTTCATCGAGTACTTACATGGTTCATTTTTCTTAAAAATGACAATTTTAATACATTATTAAATTCATATTAGATTATTTATTAATTTTTTAATATGATTGAATGACTTATAATGGAGAGTCTAATGATAAAACAATCATATCAATCTAATGTGAGCCTGATTCAATGCGAAAATTATCTATTTTGAGTATAAATTCTTGCCACTAAATTGGATTACAAGATAGATTTGGACAAAGTAATGCATTATTGGATTACCATGGTTAGGTTATTTGCCTTATATATGCCTATTAAATATATGAAGTTGAATCTACTTCTTAAGAGTTTATATAAACTTTCAGAGTAGTGATTCTATATGGCATCATAGCTCTGCCACTTGTAATTTTTTTATGAGTTTGATATTTCATAGTGACTGGTTATATCATATATTTGTTATGATTATTAACTATTTGCTATAGCTTTATGAATGCTATCATTCATGAGATGATGTTAAAAAACTTTTTCTATGAGTGTGTGCATGAAAATTTGGAATTTTGGGTTTTGTTGCAAATAATTAATTTGCGCATGCTGGAATAAGGCGACAAAGATTGACAACCCCCACTCAAAAATAACAAAAATGGGTTGAATTTTTTTTATGTTTGATTCTAAGGCAGGCACCTAAACTTGTAGGTCCTTGTAATTAGAATATGAGAAATATCTACATGACAATCCAAAACTCTAGATCTTTGGTAACGTCAAAAAGGCGAGGCAAAGACGTGGGTTTCCAAAAGCTACTTTTGGGTTAAAATTAAAATTAGCAAAACCCTCCAAAACATGAAAGACCATTCAGTTGTAAATCAAGAGAACAAAACATGAACCAGAACTAAAAATAGTCAGAAATAGGTTGGAATTAAAGGTATTGGTCAGAAAAACTTGTGGTCTACCTAATATTCCATTAGTGGGTCCAAAAACCCCACAGACAAATATAGAATCTCTCTTTTACTTATGTTCTTGTGCTGTTTTGCCTTTGAATGACAGAAAAGATATGGATGTAATTAAAACCCTTTCTATAAAATCTTCAAACAAAGGTCAGGTTGGTTAAGCAGGAAATGAAAAAACCCAGGTCCTGCTAGCAGATGAGTTGATAAGGTACTTAAACTCTAATCTGGATGGCAAAGGTGGATTGGTACGTAGTTCATCAGTCATATTTGTAAAACTATACATATTTTTCTATTCTCATCATTTGGAATTTGTACATAGCTCAGTCATATTTGTATAACTATACACACTTTTCTATTCACACTATTTCGGATTTCAAAGATATATCAACATCTACTCTTTTGTTAAATTATTATTTTTCTCAAAAAACATAATCCAATGGGAGGCGAATCTATCATTTATTTTATTTTTTATTTTCTAACACTCTCTCACACGTATAAACTATTTTTTTTTTGGATTCTTACACTTTTTTTAAATAGAATTATTAAGTTTTGAATTTAAAATCTTTCTGATTTTGTGCATTGATACCAACTAATTGAATTTCCATTTAAACATTTTTTATTCATAAGAGAAAGCATAATATATTAAAAACCAAAAACATATCTTAATGGATAATAATAATAATAATAATAATAATAATAATAATAATAATAATAATGCTCAAACAAAAAGTTGTCTAGAACTTTTAACCTTGCATACATTTGCAAAATATTAATGGAAATTTAAATCTCTAATAAATCTTGATCACCTCAATCTAAATCTTTAACCTTAGTTCTGCAAGCGATCTCAGCAACTCTCACTGATTTATGACTCTTACACCCCAATATCCCACTCTGCCTGTTCCTTTGCACTTCCTTTCCAATTATTGTTCCTGATTTTGTTTTGGCCATGAAGTAGCTGGTTGATGATCTACTATTTGCTGCAAGCTTCTTCTCATCATAGTCTCCGACTGCGCTGGAAGTGACGACACTCCAATCAATGCTTGCCTCGCTCGGTTCATACCGGGAGGTATGTGTCATGCAGCTTGACATGCCACCAGAGACTTGCCTTGTGAACATCGGCTGAAAATCGGTGCTGCAAGAGATGTTCTCGATCTCGAACAGGTCGGAACTCGCCTCGCTTTCGAGGTCTTCATTGTTGATTCGAGTAGTTCCAGAAGCAGTACTAGTACTAGAGACATGAACTGAAGGTTTTGGAATGGCATCCCAAGTTAGCATGGAAAGTTTCCTCTCAAGGCTGATAGCTACCACATCACATTTCATGCGTGTGTTTGATCCAAATACCTCCAATGACTCCCTCGGAAGCTCTTCTTCTTCGTCTTCGATGGCGGTTTTCTTCTTCTTGTTTCCCTGTTCTAATTCTAGTGTGGAAGCTTGTACACCTCCAGGATTCAAAATTGGAAATGCGAAATGCTGCTGCTGATGATCATCTTCATGGTCTTTCTGCTTGATCACATTATTAGTACTTGATCTTTGTTGCTGTGGGGGTTTGAGAGGAACAATTTGATTAACAATAAGTTGATGGTGATGATGTTTTCTAACTTCTTCTTCTTCTTTATGAACATGAATGGATTTCTTATCAGAACAAGACCCACCACAGCTCAGACTGGAAAAGAATTTATTTTTCTTTTTCAGAGATGGGTTTCTAACAAGATTAGGTAATAAAGTTGTTTGGCTATTCCAACTTACTTCAGAACATGAACTTGGTGTTCCAGGCCTGCTCGGTGTTCTTGTAATTCTTTGATGATGATGATGATGAACCTGATTGTTGTTGTTGTTGTTGACCTCTTTCTTATACTCTCCAATATTCTTGCTTGATTTAGTGTTAATATGATCATGATCATGAAGTTTCATATTGAAGTATCTTTCAGCACCAAAGACACTGATTTCACCTTCTTGATCAGTAAAGCCTTGATCATGACCTGCTCTCAGGTAAGAAAACGAAGCATCATAGAGATCAGTACTATTGTTCTGCTCCATCATATGGTTGATAATGGAGGCAGTGAGAGAGACTTTTTGAATGAAAAAGGTGGTTTCTTAGTGGAATGTATTTTTATGGCTCAGACAAATTAAGGCTTATGGGAAAAAAGAAAAAGAAAAAAGAAGTGATGGACCAGAGAGAGAGAGAGAGAGAGAGAGGCTGTAGATGAAGGTGATGATGTGATCTATGTTTTTTCATTGAGAATTAGTCCATATAAGTAGGCCTGTGGGGATGTATATCATTTATATATAGTAGGCAAATAGATCCCAATTTTTTTTGGGGGTTTAATTTCCAATAATGTCACCTCCAATTCTCTCAATGGTTCAAGTGTCTTTGCACTTTCAATATATTCCAATGCATTTATTCAACAATGTAGTAGTTCTTAATTTCAATAATAGAAATTTGATTTTCATTACAAACTCCTAGAAGTGATCGTTTTTAATTTAAGGTTTAAATACACTTTATCATTTTGAACTATCACATATTTTGCATTTTGCTTTTCAAATTAAAATGAAAAAGCAGTCAGATCGTCTAAAATGAATTTGGCAAAATTAGGCATTATTGGTATAAAATAAAAATACATTGAAACTGAATAAAACAGTTTCTATTAGAGTTACATGAGCTGTGTATGGGTTACGTTCATTAAATTCACAAGTACAAAATGCATAATTGGACTAAAGTGACAAAAAATAATAGTTCAAAGAGCAAGGGTGCAATAGCTAAGGGTGCAATGTGTAACTTTTTTTATAATTCAGGGATAAAATGCAAAATGTGTAATAGCTAAGGGTGCTAAGTGAATTTAACATTCAATTTTAACTTCTGTACGTATCAGAATGATTTAAAAAAAGAGGTACATTATTTCAATTAGCTTTTCATTTGAATATATATGTTAATCATTTTTTTATTTTTTATTTTTATTTTTTATTTTTATTTTTTATGATCCACCAATCATTCATATGAGATGTATCAGGCAAATTGGCATGCAAATCAGAAGCAGAGTTGCTTGATGGTCTAAAATTAAATGCTATTTAATTTCCATGTCATTAGGGAAAACAAATTAAGACCAATAGTTTTAAACAAAAGGGTAGAAGTTGATGATCATATTAAATCAATTACGTATACACATCATATATATATATATATATACACACAGATAATTTAAAAATATTACATAACATATATATTCTCCTATTGATCCATCACTATATATTACCAAATAACATTTTCATATCCAATAAGATTTATTAATTAATTACAGTCCAAAGTGGAATATAGATTTAGTCTTAGATGCTAATTACTAAAAACAATTAAATCTAGTTGAGGAAGGTTTTTGGAAAGATGAGCATGCAAGAAAAATATATTGGATGGTTTGTTCACGCTGTATAATCTAGGTCGGATAGCTCGCTTACATCATATATTAATCATGCAGGATTAGATGATTTGTTTGCAGGGATGACATGGTAGTTATCATTTTCTTCTTTGACTTCTTTTTCATGTTTTTAAAAAAGATTCAAATGAGTATGGCATAGAGGCCCCTACCCCGATTCACTGGTTAAGCGCCATTACCCCAATCACTGGTAGAGAGCTCCTACTCCACTCACTTGTAAGGGATCTCCAATAGTGAGTAGAATGTTATAAAATAAAAATAAAAAATTTTGATTTTTTCATGCCTTATAAAATTTTCCAACTACTTATGGCAGGGCCTTACTAGTGAGCAAGGGTTATAAAAAAAATTTGATTAGAAATTTAGCCTATCAACGGCTTTATAATGAAAATTGTAGCTTCAATTTTCGTTATTCTAGACTAAATTTTTGTAGTCAAAATTTCTCAAATGAATGTGGTAGTATTTTTATCCGACTGACTCACTGGTTTAGTGAATAAGGTTTATAAAAAACTTAATTTTTTTCATTAAAATTTTCTGACTTAGTGTGGTAGAAGCCACTAGCCGAATCAATCGTAGAGGTTATAAAAAAACTTGATTTGTTTTTGTTTACAAAATTTTTCAAATGAGTGTGTTAGGACCCCTACCAGTGAGTAAGGGGTTATAAAATTTATTTTTTTGACTTTTTCATGCTTCTCAAAATTTTCCTAATTGGTGTGGTAGAGGAACTATTCCGACCCACTTGTAGGGGCCTTACTGGGTTATACAAACAATTTTTATTTGTCTTTTGATCCAATTCACTGTCAACAATCAAATTCTATATTTCATGGTAAAAAATGTTCTAAATTTTAAAACTAAGCTTTAAAAATATATTTTTGATGACGAAAAGAAAAATAAACTTGTTTCACCAGATTTATAATTGAATTTAACCTCATTTTTCACACATAAACACAAAATGGATATTTGTGATAAAACATCCAAAATGGATATCAAAATGAATATTTTGTCTTTTGTAGTTAAATTTATGATGATTGAAAAAGTCAAAGACAAATAAAAATATAATTAAAAGATAAAAATATGCTGTATCAGTTCTGTTGGAATGTGGATACAAAGGTTGAAGCTAAAACAATTTTTGGGAAGGGCATAAATGGTAAACAGTGATGCATTGGCAAAATTTTAATTTTCTCCACACGTGGACATTTTTCTTCAGTGGCCCCAAAAAATAGTCATCCGTACAAAAAACATTTTCAGTTTTCTCACTATTGAGTTGACCATCAACAAATCTTATGATGACCAAACAAATCAAGATCTGTAAGAAATTAGCTCATAAAATTTTCTTGTTTCTCTTTCCATTTTATGCCAGACCAGACATGTTTTAATTATTGTTCATATTGATAAAATTTTTGAAGTATCTTAAGCACATTTATACCATGTATACGGTTCTTATCTAATAATACTAACAAAAAATAAAATAAAAAATAAAAAAATGCGTTTGATACTTTTATATGTACTAAAGATTATTGGAGAGAAAAATTTGTCAATTATGCGAGAGCATGACCAAACACTGAGGGTTGGTCTATGTTAGCTCCCAGTACCGTTTTCTCCATTGAAGTTTACAAGGCATGTTCATTATCTAGCTTAATTTAATCTAAAAGGATGAATCTAATTAAACAGGCAAAGCCCAAAAAGTTTGATTTACTCGATTCTGCATACTCAAGAATCAGTGAAGTGAGTCATATCCTATTTAAATTGTTTGTTGAATCGTTCTTTGCCATTAGATGAATATAGTTAAAAATGTACACAGCAGAATACAGTAAAGAAGTATTACTAGGTACTACAAAACTTAAAAGAATACATGTAATTGAATCTCAAGAAATGTTTAAAGATCCTGAACAGCAGAAACTAAAGCCAAAAACTAGTTCTGCTTAATGTAAATGAATGATAAAAAGAATTAACTATAAATATTCTATATCTACCTTTAGAATAAAAAAAAAGAAAAAAGAAAAAAGGGGGGCAAAATCAGTGGAAAAGATTATGTAGAAGCTGAAGAAGCCGACATCGTTCGGCTTTCGTACTTGCTTGGATGCCCACAGGAGATGATAAAATTTTATGTATTTGAATTGGAGATGGTACCAATTCCTGTTAGTGCAATACCAACAGTTTTCCTATTTGGTTTCAATTTACTGTGAGGATGTGGAGTTGTTATCTTCCCCTACAACCCAATACCTTTTGACAGCAAACAGTATCTTTTCGAAAACAAGAGGACCATCCTCATGATCCACCATCTCTGTATTCCACCTCATTCCTTTCACAATCTTTCTCACCTCGCTTATCACATCTACGTTGTCGCGGAGTATGACTGTTCCTTCAGGACGTAGAATACGGTCCATCTCCAGAAGAATGTCTTCAGCACTACACCTGCATTGTCCTTGTGTTATAACGCACTCCGACATAAAATTTGATATGAAAAAGATCAAGCAGATTTGGCCAATGACCAAAACACATCTACAAACGAGAGAGAGAGAAATCTATCTAGGTCCAGAGATAGGTCATTTCTGGTCTGTATTGTTGTCTCAACAAACACAGTTGGGTTTACTTCCTCTATGATTGTGGAAACAAAAGATAGTATTAGATCTGAAGTTTTACTGTAGGACTTCCTCTTAGACCCACCTTTCTAACATAAACTATGATTATTATGACCTGAGTAGGTGGTACCCCTTACATGGTTCTATCTCATCTTCATGTATTATAATCGGTTTTGAAGCGACTAGGAAAAGCTAACATCCCATGATTGAAATACAATATCACAAACTATAAAGACTTCAGCCCTGTCAGAATAGAAACCAAGTCACATACTTATCCTTGTACAAGCTGAAAAGGCCATTTGCATGAATAAGGTCATATGTCCTGGGATATGTGGAGAAGGCTTCGCACCTGGTTGGAAACAGAGACTCCATTAGACAAAAAAGTTTTACTAAAAAATAAAACTAAAGCAATATATGTCAAAGCTGAAAGTGCCCAGTTCAAACTTCAATATATCACAACCAAAAGTTACCCATATGTTTCTTTGTTGCCATGCAAAACTATTATTACTTAATAGTGAATACTTTAAACCATGAAACTAGAAAAATAAAGTGAATCAAAGATTTCAATTTTGGTCACATAGTTTTAATTATTGGAGCTACCAAACAAAAATTGCCATTCCTTCAAACGACGGAAACTCACAGGAAAACCACAAACTTAAAAAAGAAATGTTCACTGAGTCTAAGCGTACAGAGTCCAAACTGAAAGGTCAGCTGCAACAGAAATAACTAAACAGAATGCTTTATGAAATAGGTAGCCAAGCAGTAACAGAATAACATTAGAATGAAGGATAAGAAAAAATGCTGGAATCTTAAGGCAAATATATGGCAAGGAGATAAGTAAATAACGAACTCATCAACGGAAAAAGATAGGACGAGACTTGAGAGCCATGTGCACCAAAGAATGCACAGATGATAAGATGTCCAGCAAGGATGTGAAGAACACCAGAAGGGCATAAATTTAAGTAGTAAAGAAAAGTTACAAGAACCACAGCATGAAAATGCTGCTAATTAGCTTGACTCGAATTTTTGACTTGATAACAAAAAAATTAAATAATGACAGATGAAAGATAACAAAAGGGTCATCGGGCACTGTGTTTGTTATGGTTCATTGAGATGTCACTCTTGGACAAACAAAAATCAATAAAGCCAGAAACACAGGTAAGAATTTACCAATCATGATAGATGCCGATTAATCCACGTTCATATATCACTCCAAGAGTGTCTTTCTCAGCTATTGTAGGCATAACATTCATAACCCACAACTTGGGAGAGTTAAGAGCAGCAGCAAAACTTCCCAGACCAGCATTCATATCCATGATGTTCCTGTATCTGCCTGATTCAATTAATTTGTTGATCCTCTTATAAGCATTCACATGCTTCTTCCATAACCGGTTGTCATCCTGGAAGGTCTCAGCAGATACTCCAGGGACAGATCCACTAGATATTCTGAAAGGTACAGTATCAAGCCTCTCTGGAAATGGCTTCCATTCCCCTCCAGCATGTTCATCTGGACCATTTGTCAGAGGATAAGGAGTTACACATGCTTCCATCTTCTTGTACCTAGACAAGGCAAGAAGATTAATGTCTAGATGAAAATTAGAGCATTCTCAAACCATGCTAGAGAAATTCTTTGAAAAACATAATTGATAAACGAGACTCAAATCCTACAGAAAGTTCAAGTTTGAGACAACCTAAAATATATCTTTTGTAATACAATCAAATTTCCTTAGCAGTCTACAAATGTTAGCCAAAAGTTTCAGCTATATTTTAGCTCTTAACAGATGCATATATTTCTTTTTACAACTTTTCCTCGTTCTTTTTCTCTATATTATTGTGCTTCAGAAATAAAAAAAAAAAACTCATAAGAAAATTAATACACAGTACATGGAATGATGAAATTTTTGTTCTAAAATAAGAATCTTAATTATTTGAAGCAAACATTTGGACAATAAAACTATTCCACAATAATATTGACTTGACCAATAAACACTCAGCGAGTAGAAGTTCAATAATAGACATACCAAACATCATCTTTTACAGATTCACACATAGTACGTTGAGAATTTTGTTTACTGCAATACTCGTAATTTGTTCTTTTCCTCCATATCGCAATTTCACCCTTCTCATGCTTCTTTTCCCAGCAAAGTAGTTTGGCTACCTCTTCAATCTTCCTCTGCTCTTCTTCTAGCTCCTCTTTAGGTCGCTGCCATGATACAAAATTAGCTTTCCAGTTGATAGGAGGACCAGAAAGTACCCAGTAACCACCAGGTCTGAGAACTCGATCCACTTCCATCATATAAAGTCCATCTGCAGAAATAATCCCACTTATAATGTTATATATAATAGATTACCTTAATGTTAAAACTTTACACTCAAAATGCAAAGAAATAAACAAGATAAATTCTGAAGATCACAATTCTCAAAAATGGAATAGCAAGGGATCCATCAAATGTATAAACCAGTCTATCACCAATTATTTTAACATCAAATCATAAATTTTGGTTCATGTTGAGGCAGCCTCAGCAGCGCTATATTTAGACTACAAATTATATGAACTTACGGTGGAATAGATGTCCCGAAAATAAATGATATCTAATACTGCACTTGACTAGTCATGGCCTCTTAACATACTAGACATTAGAATAACAATTGTACTCACCATTTGCACCCCATGGAATCAGGCAACGAGAACAGTGAGTCATGTCAAAAGATCTAGAAGGAAATGGCAGCATTATGGATCCAAGAACGCCAATAAAAGCTGGAACACCTCTTTCCAATGCAAATTGAACTTGGGCTTCATGCGAGTCTCTGGGTGCAAATGACATGGCTAAAACATTCTTTTTGAACAAGTATGCACCCCAACTTGCAACCTAATCACCATCCATGACCAGTAAATCAACTAGAATATGTATAATCTAGATAAAACATAGCGGCAAAACAAATTAAAACTATAGCAGCAAATCAAATTAAAATGGTCGGACAATAAATTATCTTTGATGAGGAACATAGCAGATAAAAGCAGAACAATAACATTTAAAAATATATTTAACTTACTCCACATCCTGTATCCAAAGCAGTTCTGACCATCCCATTGTCCATTGGAATAACAGCTGCAAGTTGATCAATATACGCATCTGCCCCATGAGGAAACTGAGTTCCTCCACCCGGGAACCTAAAAACATTTCCCTCATATTGGATCCAGTTCTGAACAGCCTTCTCAACTGTTAAGCTTTTGTAAGGTGCATTTGCAAAGGGTACATAGTCACGACTTTTAGGCCACGGAAAAGGGGTTGCATATCCTTCAGGTGCAGGAATGAGGCAATGCAGCTTCTCTTCTTCAGGTGGACAATGTCGTTCCCTATATATCATGCTTTCTCTGGGGAATGTCATTGCACGCATTTGATCATGACAGGGCGTATAGTCGATGTAGCGTCTGTCACATGGCTTGATCTCCTTGATTTCTTTAGAATCATCACTCCGGCTATCATCATTACGATGGGTCTCATAGTTTAGATTTGAAAGGATACTGCAGTCAGACTGTTTGGTAATCTCCACAGCTATGCTATCTCCCTTTCCAAAACCACTTCGCTGCCAGGCACCCAATATGTAGAAGAAACAACACAGAACAGCAACAACAAGAATTGACATTGAACCCCGACCTTTAAGGTCTCCTGAGTTCCCTTTTGTCGCCATGGTGTGCCTTAATTTGTCAAAAACCAATCAGAAGTTTATAATATAGAAAAACATTAAATAATAATAATAATAATAATAATAATAATAATAATAATAATAATAATATATATCATTGTAAAACTGTTTGTTGTAAAATGAAAAGAAAATGAAAAACAAGAAAAACAAGAAAAAGTCTTTTTTCTTCTTCTAAGTTTAACTAAAAAAACATAAATATTTGGAATTCCATTTAACCAGATATGTAAGCCATTGAGAAACCGTTGAATCAAGCAATGGAAATTATTGTTTATAAATATATTATGGTTATATAATGCTCACAAATTACTAGTATAACAAAAAGCTTAGATAATCCCAGATACAACATGTTAGAATTGTATTAAAGTCCCCAAAATGGTCAACCTTGATACTAGTCTTTGCATATGCTTCAAGAATTGAATAGATAAATAAAATAATAATAATAATACATATAACAGAGACAACAAGCTATTAGTGAAAAACGATAGTTATTAAACATTGTTAACTAGTTTAATAAGCCATAAGATATTTTAAAAGGCAAATTGCAGAAATTTAAATAATAAATACAATTTGGTTTTGATAATTTCCTCTATGTTCAGCCTAATCACACATTCAGTTAAGACCAATTCAAACATATCTCACACAATTATTATCTATATAGCAATAAACTTATATATTCTTGCGAATTGACAACGTCCCCCCCCCCCCCNCCCCCCCCCCCCCCCCCCACACCCAAAAAAAAAAAAAAAGAAGTAGAAGAAGATCATAAATTCGTGCTAAAACAACAAGGCATGAGATCGAAACGAAAATGAATTATTATTATATTTCCGTTAAACAAATAATTTACAGGAAAACAGAGCATCAGAAAATGCAGGGATATAAAGTAGGAATGATGAAGCAAAATACCGAATGAGAAATGATACAGAACCGAAGGATGATCTGAGAGGGCAAGACTTATTTGTTTTGGGCCTTAATGAAACCGCAAGAAATGCATCTTCATATTGCCAAATCCATGAGAACAAAGAAGAGGAAGAAACAGAGAGATGGGTTGTGATACAAAGTGAGTAAAGAATTGTGGGTAGGGACTAAATTGGCGAAAAGGATGAGATTTCAGAGATGGATCTGACGCTCTCTGTGTGTGATGCAGAAGGAGGTTTGGTTATATGGAGGGGAAGAGACGAAGTGTCCGAGGTTACAGAGGAGGAGTCCGTGTGTTTTTAACTTCATCTCTCCACCCAATAACTACCCGCCACTTCAACTAGTCGGCACCTTTGCGCCTTATTATTATTATTATTATTATTATATTTTTGATTAGTTACATTATTATTGCTGCTAGTCTTTCTCTTGTCTTTACTTTCAGGGACAAAAAAAAAATATATATATATTTATATATATATATATATAATTTTTTTAATATAAGTTAAATCGCTTAACATTCAAAGATTAATATCTATTATATAATTAAGTGTATTGAATATATAATTATGTGCCAGTAAACTGTCACTTTTTAAATGATAAATTACATCCTCTAATATATATATATATATATATATATATATATATATATATAAAAGGTTACCTTAGGATTGTTTGGTAGGCAGAATATGGTTATTATTTCGTATAGGACGAGACAAGTTTGGTAGGCAGGATATGATTATTATTTCGGATAGGACGAGACAGGATGCGATAGAATGAAAAATAATTCAGTCCTATATTTGGTGTCAACGATCGTGGTATTTTACCATTGGTAACAATTTACATTTTTTAATTATCAACAGATTAAAGTAAACTAAAAAACATAGATTATAAAATCAATATAAAACAATGTCACTTTAATTAGTATATAAAATTATATATGGGTGTTTTTATTTCTTTTTTTTCCTTGTGGGTCTTAAAATTTGATATCCCAATAAAATGCAAAAGATGGTCTACTACCATAAACCAGAGAACTAAAACAACTGGTAGTTCTATACAAATAGTTAATGATTCTGTTATGCTTTCAATTATACTATTCTAGACAAAGTATACTTATATATATATAAAGAAAAAAGAAAACAAAAAAGATAATGGCATGTGTCAATAGCCTGACCTTCTTCTCACAAGTATTCCATAATCCATATGAAGACTTGGTACAACAAACTGTCGACGTTACCTATCCAAAACATGTTTTGTTTGAGAAATGGAGCATCTGAATCTTTTCTACCTTGGAAAGAATAAAGAGTAAAGCACATGCAGCAAATTCCTTTATTCCTCTAGCTTTTTCCCCTTCCAAAGCAATAGCGAATCAATGCCAGGGAAGCAGTTGATCTCATAGTAAAGTACGATATTCATCCGAGTAAATATCCAGAGAAAAATACCCACCATCACCAAAAAGCAGACCTTTGCTTATAGCTAGCTGGACCTTGCCAAAACTTCCCATTAGAAGCTGTTTCCAACTAATTATTCATAATTAGGGATGTCGGCTCGTTTCTGTCATGCCGTACCCTTCCAGTTATTTCTAAGCACAACCCAGTTTGAAGGACGCTGTTTCGCTGTCTACCTTTTGCAGAGTTCCTAGTGGGACCTGGATCCATGAAAACTGGTTGTACTCTAAGATTGGGGCTTGGTTTAATCCGGTTCAATTCTCTTTCCTCTGCTGGCCTCAATATTCTGTTCTCTGATCCTGATTCTGAAACATCATCTTCATTTACAAGGACCTGCCAAACACTCACATGTTAGAGTGAAAAGAAAAAAGTAAAAATAAAAACAATGCATCTTTAGAGTGGATCCAAAGCTGCAATGAACATCTATAACAACAGGTGAATGATTATGACAAGCAGTTAAGCTTATATCAAATAATACCAGCGACCAAAAATTTCTTACCAAAATTTCGATACTGTATTGTATGTCTATATTTTGTTTGTCTGCTGGTCTGAGTTTGCAGGCAGATCTAAGTTATTTTTAACAACTGATATATTGTCAAGTCACTTCACGTGATATAAAATTAGGCAATTTGATTTGGTGACTGTCCCTCCAATCTCTAATTTGTCTAGTCTACCGTTATTACATGACTGAAAATGAAACAAAAGAAAATCTACGGAAACAAGAAGGAAAAAGGAAAGGAAAATAAACTCAAACCCTTCCATTTCCAATAAAAGTAAACAAGTAATCGGTTGTTTGTGTACCTGTTATGATAAATGATAGTTTCTTTATACAATTATTTTGATTACTTATACTGTGCATACAATTTTCCAAGACTACATGCATAATTTCATTGAAACTCTCAAGTACGCTATAATCAATAAGGAAGACCATATCAGAGTGCTTTCTTTATGAAGAAATTAACCCCTGGAACGATGGAGGAACTAGGTCACAACAAAGATACTTGTGAAAAGCAGAAAGTATAAAATGTGGACAGGCAACAATCATTTAGAAAAAGCAAGAAGCTTTCTCGTATCAAGCAGATTCATGCAGACCTACTTATTCATTAAATACCAAGAGAATAAAAGACCATTTAGTAAAGATTCAAACCTTGCGGCCAACCAAGTCAAAGGTCACAATCACTTTATTTCGTTTTGCCCTCTCAGCTTCTTCAATCTCCTCTTGTTTCTTCCTTAAGAGTTCCTTTTCCTGGAAGCAATGAACACAAAAGGGGAGCAAAAGTGTGAGTGAAATTTACAAACACTGGTAAGAGTATGTGCCAGCTATTATATAAGCACAGTAAATTTACCTCCTTTGACAACCAGCTATTCCCCTCTATCTCATAGTAGTCACTTTGGTCATCAATAACTGTTGTACGTGCAGCTGAGTTTCTGTCGTATTCAACAAGTCTCTTTGCATAAGCCTCAGCTGCTGCTTCGGCATCTGATGTGGGAGGCAAAATTTCATCCAATTCCAAACCAGCATATGTGCTCCCTTCCCTCAGCACAAGCGCACCGCAAAAACTGCAAGGGCCTTCTCCCTCCTGCTCGCATATTATCTTGCCACAAGATAAGCAATTGCTCACAAGTTTGTGTCGACGAGCTTGGCAAGAGCATGGTTTCCCCTGTTGGAAAACAATTGATCCTTTGGCAGCCTCTGCTAGTGACACAACTCTCCCAGCTTTCTTCTTTTTAGAATTACCTTGGTTTCCTTTATTCATGGATTTTGACTCACTGGATTCAATTGAAACCTGATTATTATGAGAAGTGGAAGCCAAATTCCTTTTTGTTTCTGTCTGATTACTGGGGGCTGTGGCAACTTTTGGCGTTCTTAATGGTTTTTTGGGTCCACTTAGAGCATCTGACGGTGGCTTCACATAGGCATGTAATTGTGAAGCTGGAACATCTGGGGTACTGCTGCAGAGATCCATGCAACCTCTTCGCCGTAAATATTCCTCAATTACGACCTTTCCAGTTTCCTGCCCAATAATATTCTGCAAAGGAAAACAAAGTAAAGATATTTTATACTTGACAGTTGCAGTAGAAAAAAGGGCAACCCCACAAAATCACGAAAATATGTTACATATATATATATATTTTTTTTTTTATAATATGTTAAATGTTGAACACCATGTGCACAAAAGGAAATGGTAATGCACAAAATCAATTTAGCAGTGAATCCTTTTCTAAATGTTCCCTTTCCATGTATTTATGCATCTCCTGACAACAACAAGACAAATTCCTCTCTAGGTCATGATTTGGGCCCATATAAAACAAGAACAATATAATAAATAAAACACAGTATCCATAGAGAAGAGGATAAATTTTCAGGTACTCCAATAAGATTTGCTCTCTTTGCACTAACCAGCACTCCTACAAGCTAAACTCCTGTGTCCATTAAAACTCCAGAATTCAGGAGCAACACCCACAAAACTTTATGTAGCAACTTCAAAGTGTCTGTTAGACCACTCATGAGTGATGTCACAAGATGTCATGGACTGTCTTAAACATCTCAAATCCATTGATATACAAGACAGACAAATATAGATTAAAGCTTCCAACAAATTCCAATCAAATTGCATAGGTTTCATTGGTACATCCAAATCAAAATTATGCATTCATATATAAAATGTACCAAATTTTAACAATGATAAGCATATCTTATAAGAACATGATGAAGCCTGTAATACCCATTCTTCCTAATAGCATAACCAACGAAGGAAACTAAAAATTAAAGTCTTAACAAAACTTTCAAATTTTATCTGCAGCTCAAATATTGCAATAACATGTTTTAGGTAAGCTACTTCTAAGAGTGTTTGGAGAATTTTTTAAAAGTGCTTTTTCAGGCTCCTAGGAGAGTTTCTAACTAAAGCCAGTAAAAAGTGGCTTCCTCATTAAGCACAGCAGAAGAAGCGAAAGCTATTTCAGGCATGGTCTAACTATTCTCCATCATCATTATGGAAACCGTCGAATTTCAGTTAGTCAGGATTTGTTATCATACTTGTATAGTGCTAACAGAATCCACTGAAAACGCATTGTAAAAGACTTGATTATCACTAACACCTCCATGTGAACAAGTAAACATATTCCATCAATAATATGGAACAAAACACACAATAAACAAAGAAAATTAAAAAAAATATAGTTGGGAGTTGAAGAACAATTATGCAGGACAAAAAAAAAAAAAAGCAGCTAAATTCATCACCTTTCAATCTTCTTTTTCAGATTCGCATAGGAGAAACTATTTCGTTCAGATTGATCCCAAAATTTACCATAACTCAAATTCCAAAAAATGTTTCATTTTTTTCCTCTTTAAACAAAAGAATGAGAACCCATTACCTAAAATACAGATTGGAACCCAAAAAATAAAGTTTTCCAAGGAAAAATGAAATAAATGAAACGTTAAATAGTTTAGAGTGAGAGAGAGAAGTTTTGTACATCAAGATACTCTTTAGCGTCCTGAGGTTGAGCGAGCTCACAGTAGGAGACTAAACCCGAAATCATATCCGTATCCAAACCCAAACCCGTTTCCACCTTCTGGCATAGATCCATCAACGCCTTCTCCAACCATTGTCCCGCCGACCCCATTCTCTCTCTTCCTTCTTCTTCTCTCTCTCTCTCTAGCCTCTAGGTATGCTTTCTGGTTTAGCTTTGGCAAACAAGAAGCATACGCTGATAGCCTACTGCGCAACTATCCTGTGGTCTTATACAGCCGCCTTCAGATTTTGACACGTCAGCAAATGATTGTACAGTAGTGGTCCCACGAATTTTAGGTTGACACTGGATGACTACCTCTCTTCATCCCTTACAGTTTCTCGAGCTCAACTGTGTTCTCACCCTCTCGCCGGCTACTGCTCCGGCTCCGATTCCGGCATTTTCACTCTTTTTCTGGCCGATTGATACTCTTTTTCTCCATCTCCACGGTCTCGTCCGTTGTCATTTCAACCGGCGTATTAAAAAAATGTATACTTTTCTTTGTTGCAGTATCAGAGAAGATTTTTGGGTTTTTTCTAATAACCAAAGTTATTGGTAAGTTGGATTGCATTTGAATCTGGATTTTTTCTTTTTCCGTAGTTTTAGGATTGCTAGAACTTGAAGCAAGTAAATTTTGCTTCTGGGTTATAGAAATCTAGCTGTTTCTATACACACACACACATAGTGTTTTGCAATGAGTCCTGCTTTGCTTCCCAAACATGTTGCTGCGGTAGTAAAATATCAAAAAGATCCCCTTAAAGCGCTAGAAATGTTCAATTCAGTGAAAAGGGAAGATGGGTTCAAGCACACATTATTGACATATAAATGCATGGTTGACAAGCTTGGGTTTCATGGAGAATTTGAAGCCATGGAACGTGTACTATTGGAGACAAGGGTCAATATCGATAATAGTTTGCTAGAAGGAATGTATATTGGAGCCATTAAAAGCTATGGGAGGAAAGGTAGGGTTCAAGATGCTGTTAATGTGTTTGAAAGGATGGATTTTTATAACTGTGAACCTTCAGTTCAATCTTATAATGTAATTATGAATGTACTGATTGAGCATGGCTATTTTGATCAAGCCCACAAAGTGTATATAAGTATGAAAGATAAGGGGATCAATCCAGATGTATATACATATACCATAAGAATAAAATCTTTCTGTAAGACTAGCAGGCCTCATGCTGCATTGAGGCTTTTTAATAATATGCCTTCACAGGGGTGTGAGATCAATGCAGTTGCATATTGTACTGTTATTGGTGGATTTTATGAAGAGAATCATCATGTTGAAGCATATGAATTGTTTGAAGATATGCTTAGGCAAGGTATGTGTCCGAATATTACTACATTTAATAAGCTTATACATACCCTATGTAAGAAGGGTGATGTTCAAGAAAGTGAAAAGCTTTTCAACAAGGTTCTCAAGAGGGGTGTATCTCCAAATTTGTTTACATTCAATATTTTCATTCAAGGACTTTGTGCTAAAGGTTTGCTTGATGAGGCTGTTAGATTGTTAGATGGTGTTAAGAGTGAAGGATTAACTCCTGATGTTGTAACATATAACACATTGATCTATGGTTTGTGTAAAAACTTCAAGGTTGACAAAGCTGAGGCCTATATTCATAAAATGGTGAATAGTGGGTTTGAACCAGATGCATTTACCTACAATACTCTTATTGATGGATACTGCAAATTAGGTATGATACAAAATGCTGATAAGATTCTCAAAGATGCAATGTTCAAGGGGTTTGTCCCTGATGAATTTACTTATTGCTCCTTAATTAATGGATTCTGCAATGATGGTGATGTAGAACGTGCCAGGGTTGTCTTTGATGAGGCCTTGGGAAAGGGATTAAAGTCTAGTATTGTTTTGTATAATACATTGGCCAAAGGATTGTCTCAGCATGGACTTATTTTGCAAGCCTTGCAGTTGATGAATGAAATGTCAGACAATGGTTGCAGCCCTGATATATGGACATATAATTTAATTATAAATGGATTTTGCAAAATAGGATGTGTATCTGATGCCAGTAAACTCATGAATGATGCTATTGCCAAAGGCTACTTTCCAGACATATTTACCTTCAATACATTGATCGATGGTTATTGTAGACAGTTGGATTTGAATAATGCTATTGAGTTAGTAAATAGCATGTGGAACCATGGTGTTACTCCCGATGTGATCACATATAACACATTGTTGAATGGCCTTTGCAAGGCTGGAAAATATGGTGATGTGATGGACACTTTCAGAGCAATGATGGAGAAGGGTTGTTCTCCTAACATTATTACATATAACATACTTGTCGAAAGCTTGTGCAAAGCTCATAAATTAAATGAAGCGTTAGACTTGCTAGAGGAAATAAAGAAGAAGGGTTTGGCTCCAGATGTTGTTTGTTTTGGTACATTGATCAAAGGCTTCTGCATTAATGGAGATCTTGATGGATCATACCAGCTATTTAGAAGAGCTGAACAAGAATTTAAGGTCTCTCATACAACATCGACATACAATCTCATGATCAATGCTTTCTGTGGAAAACTGAATATTAGTATGGCAGAAAATTTGTTTTTTGAGATGAGTGATAATGGTAATGTTCCAGACAGTTATACATATCGAATAATGATTGATGGTTTTTGCAAAGTAGGGAATATTAATTCTGGCTACAATTTCCTTCTAGAAAAGATTAAGAAAGGGCTCATTCCATCACTATCAACATTTGGTAGGGTTCTAAATTGTCTTTGTTTGAAGAATAAAATTCAAGATGCTGTCAGCATCATCTACCTTATGGTGGAGAAAGGAATTGTTCCTGAGGTTGTGGATACAATATCAAGTGCAGATAAAAGGGCAATGGCAGCGCCTAAGATTGTTGTGGAAGATCTCTTAAAGAAGAGTCATATAACTTATTATGCCTATGAACTTCTATATGATGGAATTAGAGATAAAAAGCTACTGAAGAAATGGTTTTCTACCAGGTATTCTCATGTTTGAAAAGAAAGCAGTAAGTTTTGATAGGTCAATTATGTATATACTGAACCCAAAGTTCTGAGAACCCTAGAGTCCACAGCTAGCTGCATCTGAAGGTTACTCTCTGCTGAACTTTGTGGTAACTTCTTGTCCACCTTGCACTCCGTTATGATAGAATAATTTCTGTTAGTTAGCGCAATTTATTATGTCCTTATCTTTAGAATTTCAGGTTGAAGAAGGTTTATATAAGGATTCAGATGAAATTTAGTTTTTTTCATTTTTCATTTACAACCACACCTCTGCAGAGAACTTGACTGTGGCATCGTACTTCAGCATGTGAAAATCAAGTTTGTTGGCTCTTCTTAATTAAGTACCATCTTATGAAAGTCGTCGCTTTAAATTCCATTTTCAAAGTAAGCGGTTGTTATTTCTTATACTCTCTATTTGATATCCAGATGTTGGCTATAGGCTGTCCAGATAAACTAGGAGAATACACAATAACTTGGTTCTGCCATGCCCCATAACCCTCCATTCCCAGTTTCTGTGTAGTTATTAATTTTTTTATTATTCCCTTTGTTTTTGGTTTGCTGAGCTCCCATGGATTGAATAGCGGGGTAACTTTTTAACCTTGCAATATTATGCAAACCGCCAGTCGTGCTGTTTTGTTACAGATTATTGTATGAGAATTGAGAAGTATATTAGAAAAGACATGCGAATTAGTTATGAAGTCTTGCTTTGCAATCATCGAGGAAGATAATATTTGCATTTTTTTTTTTTTTGGCTCTAGATGGAAATGGTCCTTAGTCAAATCTACAAGTTATCATTTGGAGATGGACCTGAAGAAAGATGTGCTGGAAAGGTCCCTCCTAAGTCCTTACAAGGAAAATGTTCAACCTAGAGGTTGGGAATTACCTTACATTATAGACTTTACTAGAAATTGTATCATATGCTTTTGCTGCCACTGTTTTATGATTAGTTAACATTAGAGATTACCACTAGTTTCAGCAACATTTTCTTCCTAATTAATAAATATGGGCTTTCTCAGGGAATCTAAATTATATATGCTAATTTATGATCAGTTAACAATCGATGGGAACCTCTGATGAACCTTTTGTTTTCAGGCATAGTCTGATTATACGAGTTTTTTCAAGCAAATTTACTGCTCACTACATAAAGTTTTGGTATTAGCAGCTTTAATCTCTTTGGCTTCTATCCATGTCTGTCTCATATGACAGATTCTATGTTATATATGCTTGTTCTATATACTTAGAACTCTCTTTGACGTTTGATCAAGTGTTTATTTTTCTTGTCTGCATAGAAAAAGTTTGGGTGCATATAAGCCCAAAAAAAAAGAGTTGGGGGTTGTATGGATTTGTACCAGTTGGGACATTTCAAGAAAATTATGCATATTAAAAAGAATATAAATTGAGCCGCATTTATCATCCCTTAAAACATAAAATTGAACCCTATTTGATTGGTATAAATCTTTAGGGGAAATTTAAGTTTAAATGAGAAATGTTATTTTTTTTTTAAAAAAAAAAAACTATATACTAATTGGATATGAATTAAACTATGTATCAAGACTTTTGATCATAACTGAAGATATATAATATTTTTGCAATATTTGTTTCTGAACAGATTGTGATTAGCCACGATCAATTGGGACAGGGAGTTCGGATGAGGGATCAGATTGCAGATTTGACTTTCTGAACCACGTTTCAACAAGGATATATATATATATATATATATATTTTTTTTTTGGTATATGTTTAATTGTTTGGGAATAATGATGAGGTCTATGTACGAGTTATGGCTCATTGGGATTTTATGTAAATGTAATATGTTTTTTTGCTTTTTGTTTTTGAAGAAATAAAGATACTGAAAAAATAACAAAAAAACAGTCCCCAACAGGTTTTTGATTTAATTTTTTTTTCCAGAAACAACCAAATGTTGGATCTCTAACATTTTCCAAGAACATTTGTCTTTGTAATTTGATCATGTGATTGCCATAGAACAGCTTTGCCATTAAAGTAATCTGATATCAGAAAATAAATAAAATTGAAAAAATAAATAAATAAAAAATTATGATCTTATCTGATAGCAAAATCTACTAGAAAATGTTGCATGATGGAAAGAAGTTTGAATGAATCTGATCTCTAGTCAATTTAACTTCATGTCCATTACTTTCCATAAACAGGAAGTGGTCAGGGCATTCATCAAAAAAAAAAAGGAAGTGGTCAAGGCCTATCACAAGCATCAAAACTAGATACCGCTTTTCACAATGGAGCTCAACAATTTCATTGAACAAGAAAATCTATAAGCAGTGTTTGCACGCAGTGAAAATTGAATTGTCTCTTTTCATATATCTCAAATTCAGTCAGAAGATAGAAGTTGTTAACATTAAGCAGTATTATTCTTACATGAGGATGAGAAAACTATACACCAACTTCCATTGGGTATTTTTACATGTAAAGTATGCCATGTTACTTGTTCAGGCCATTAACCTGTTTTCAAGCTTTGCCAAATTTCATCAGCCTGAGCTGGTCCCTGATCACCCTTCTGTGTTCCAAACTACATGGGTCTGAAATGGAATTTCCCCTGCATTCCGTTAATATTGAACTCTAAAATCCTTTGGACTTAGAAAATATTGTCCTCCGATTTCTCAATGTAATGCAAAGTAATTCTTAGTTTTTAGGCAGGTATCCTGTAACATAAGGTATATGTTCAGTATGAGAACCATTGTTCTAGTTT
Organism: Ochetophila trinervis; assembly: GCA_003254975.1. NCBI lineage: Eukaryota > Viridiplantae > Streptophyta > Magnoliopsida > Rosales > Rhamnaceae > Ochetophila > Ochetophila trinervis. The sequence goes on from QANX01000042.1 coordinate 99,795, forward strand.
AGACTTAGAAATTTGTTCATTGAATGAACCTATTCCCTTAAATAGGTTGTTCTTTGTTTCACTTACATCCGCTTTGCTACAGGCATATTTCCTCCACCACAAAGAGGTCATAAACTTTGTAGAAAATGGTAATGGACTAGGGACAGTCCATCTGTTTTTGGTTTGTTCTCTCTCCTAATATTGGCTCACTTTTCTAATTTACTACAATTAGGGAGTGTAGGATGATTGGTGCAGATTAAAATTTGTGGAAACCTACATACATGTAAAACCAAAGTATCAAAAATTACTAGCTAGTGAAACTAACCATAGCATAATTATCATCATAAGAAGCTCCAGCCAGGTTCCTTCTTTACTCCAACTCCAATCATTTGACTCCTAATCTTCAGGACTTCTTCCCACTGACCCACTTCTGCACAGATATTAGACATGGAGATGTAAGCACCAGCATCATTTGGCTCCAATTCCATGACTTTTTCAGCTGCTCGCTTTCCAAGCTCAATATCGCCGTGAACTTTGCAGGCAGCAAGCAGTGTTCCCCACACCAAAGAATCAGGTTCAAGAGGCATATCATCAATGAGCCTTTCAGCCTCTTTCAGTCTCCCTGCCCGACCAAGAAGATCGACCATACATGCATAGTGACGATAACCAGGCTCAATACCGTAGTCTTTAGCCATTGAATGAAAGTGAAAATACGCTTCTTCAACCAAACCACTATGGCTACAAGCAGATAAAACAGCAACAAAGGTTATTGAATCAGGTTGGATCCCTTCTTTCCTCATAATCTCATATACTCTTAAAGCTTCTGCACCTCTCCCATTTTGAGCATAGCTTACAATCATAGCAGTCCAACCAATCAGATCGGGTTCCTTAATCTGATCAAATACTTTGCAACAATCTTCAATACTTCCAGATTTTGAATACATTGTCACTAGTGAACTGCCAACAGAAGCATTTGAATCCAGACCCATTTTAATGATGAGTGGGTGCAGTTGAGTTCCGATACCTGTTTTGTTCAAAAGTGCAATGCCCCCAAGAATAGATGAAATTATGAAGGAATCAATGACCAAATCAGACATGAGCATATGATGGAATAGCGAAAGTGCCTCTCCAATATACCCATTTTGGGCATATCCTGAAACCAAGGAAGAGCATGCAACCTGATCTTTTTGGGGCAGTACATCAAACACACTCCTTGCCAATTCTAAAGCACTGCACTTTGAATACATAGTTACAAGTGCACCACCAATAACTCTATCATTTCCAAGTCCTGCACGAAGAGCATAACCAAGAATTTCTTTACCTGTCTTGAAGGAATGAAGAGCAGCACATGCAGCTAGACTTGCATTTAAAGTCATATTGTCAGGTATAATTTCATCAGACAGCATTTCTCTAAATAAGTGAAGGGCTTGATTTGCAAAGCCATGTTCTGCAAAACCAGCAATCATTGACACCCAAGAAACATTGTCTTTGTCAGGAATTTCCTGAAAAGATTTATAAGAATCTTCCAAGCAACCACATTTAGAGTACATTGTCAAAAGAGAACAACCAACAGAACCATAAAAACCCAGCGCAGTTTTAAGAGTGTAGCAGTGGATCTGTTTCCCTAAGTCTAAACGACCTATAATGCTCAAGACACTAGAAGCACAAAATTTATCTGGTCTTAGACTTCGCTGCAGCATTTTCTGAAACAATTCAATTGCCCTTCGAGAGTTTTGATTCTGAGCATAAGAAGATGCCATTGCAGCCCATATACCCATGTCCTGTAAATTCTCCATCTCCTGAAACACTCTCTCAGATAGATCTGCTGCTCCTACTTTTGAATACATATTAATCAAAGCTGCCCCCACTGCCACATCTAAATAAAAACCAATCTTTAATATCAAGCAGTGAATATGGGTAGACTTTTCAATCATTGCTGGTTGAGTACATGCTGCAATTACACTCGTAAGAGTGTAATTATTTATCTCTTCTCCCATTCTTCTCATATCTTTGAAAAACATGAGGGCAGAAATAGAATCATCCTTCTTCATGAAACCAGAAATGATGGCAGTCCAAGAAACCACATTGCAGATTGGCATACATGAGAATTTCGCGACAGCTTCATCCATTTTTCCACATTTGGCATACAAGTCAACAAGAGCAGTACCTACAAAGACATCTTCTGCATCACATTTTATAACCCAAGCTTGAACTCCTTTTCCGGTTTCAATGTCTTCCAGTGCAGCACAAGCAGTTAATACACTTGAAAATGTATAACTATTTGGCACTAAATTTCTACAACACATTTGGCGAAAAATGTCCAAAGCAATCCAGTTCTCTTCATTTCTAACAGCCCCAGAAATAATGGCATTCCAACAAACCACATTCTGACATGAAATATCATGAAACACTCTCAAAGCATCCTCAAAGCTGCAAGTTTTGGCAAACAAATCTATCATTCCAGCACGAACGAAACCATTTGAAAAGAACCCATTTTTAATTGCAAGTGAGTAAACCAGCTTACCAAACTTAGGAGCTCGTAAGGCAGTGCAAGCTGATAGAACGCACCCATAGGTTATATAATTGGGCTCAAAACCTGAAGAATGCATCCTGCAATAAATTCCCCATGAATGCAAAAATAAAGCATTCTGATTACAAGCTGAAATCATGATATTCCATGAAAAAATATTTGGGTGTGGAATCAAATCAAACAGTTGCAGTGCATCTACCATGGCCGCAGATTTACAATACCAATCAAGCAAAGAATTCGCAACAAAGATATTGGATTGCAGAACAGCTGTTCTAAGTAAATGGGTATGCAAAACTTTTGCGTTTCTGATGGTGCACAATTCTGATTTTGCATATTCACTGAAGAACTGAATTGGGTCAAAAGGACTGGAACCTCTTCCATATTTACCAAAAAATATCGGTCGGTCGTCGATAACAGCCAGCGAAGATGCAAATTTAAGGTTCGAGAGTGAGAATTTGATAAGATTTTTATGATTGAAGAGAGATTTCATTTGGTTTCGAATATATAACAGAGGAAAGCATAGAAATTGACTAGTATCATAGTATGATTAGCGCGGGAATGTATATCAAAAACATTTTAGTCAAAAGTTCATCGAGAAGAGTTTCAAACACAGGTGAACATGCTGAGTTGATCTACTGGTCCCGAATTCCATTCTTTAACATTCATTTTTTTTTACCCAAATTTTCACAAAATATTCTCTCTTTTTTTTTCTTAGAAGAAAAATAGTTGATTTTGATAGAAATTAATTAAGTAGGGTAAATTAAACATTTTTAAAAAAAATAACTTGAATAAAATGCGTAATTAAATTCAAAAATTTGGCAACTCAATTTCTATGTAATTAAAACAAAAAATAGATAAATCAGTATGCTAATAAACATAAATAGATAAATCAGTATGGTAATAAACATATTTTTGTTTTAATTACATATTTTTTTATTGATGACAAATAATATATTTAAAATAAAAATTTCATAAACAATTTCTGTATTTAGGGTTTTATTCAACTTAGATTTCTATGTTTCATATATTTCAAAAATTCTTTTTATACTTTAAAAGTTCGTTAACTCTGTCAATATTATAATGTTAAAAGATAATAATTAAAATAATAATAAATTTAAAATTCAAGTGGTTTTTATAAAAAAAAAAATTAAAATTAAATTATCTATCTCTCTCTTCTCCATGTATTTTTTTTTTATCTCACAACTCTTTTCTCTTCTCTCTCTCTCTTTTCATATTTTTTTCTCTCATATCATTTCTTTTTCTTTTCTTACTCTTTTATTTCTTTTTTTACCATGAAATTTTTCATCTTTTTGTTTTTTCATTTTTTACTTACCTTCTTTTATCTTAGATAAAATTTTAATTTTTTAAGAGAAAAAAAAAATTCAATTAATAATTTAAATAAAAATTATTATTAATGATTTTTTTCTCTCTATCTGAATACAAGCTCCAGCCATGGTAAAAATATCTTTTTCACCTAGAAAAATGTAACAACCACCATAGAAGGAGCTAAGCTATAAAAAAAAAATGCAACAAAACATAAAATATTGATCCAAGAATATTGCCATAAGATTTAGTGGTTCTCCCGAAAAGTACTAATGCTTTACAACTAAGATTTATTACTAGTTCTTTTAAGACTTCAAAATTCATAAAACTTGAAATATAAAATTAAAATTATTGCATTTGATCATATAAAATTACAAGAATATACCACCTCTTGAGAAAGAGGACTGGGTTTGAGTGGAGTGAGATGGGGTCGGGTGGGGTGGGTTGAATCAGAAAGACCAAATGAGTTTTTTGGGAAAATAAAGGAAATGAGTTTTGGAAGATGGAATGGATCAGATTTACTTTTTTTACCCACTCCATCATGGGATTGTGGGAAACCAAAGGGATTTCAAAATTTTTTTGGGAGATCATAGATAATCAGTTTGGTGAGAAAAAAGAAGAAGAAAGCAACCAAGTTCTCGTTGCTGTTGCTGCCTTCCTCGCCACCCTGTCCATTAGCGCCTCTGCTGCTGCCTTCCTCGCCGCCCAGTCCTCGTTGCTCAAGATCTCCACCAAGCAAGCAACCAAGTTCCTCAAAGCACTGTTGTGGTGATTTTTCGGAAGCTATCCCCATGTCTTTGAAGCTATAACCAAGCCTTGTAAAATAAATAAAAACCAGTCAAAGGGGTGCTGATGTGGTGACCGGCGTTTCTCCTCCAATGCTTAAGTCAGCCATTGAACTCATAAAGAAATCAATAATATTAAAAATAGCATGGAAGAATTAAGGGAAACAACGTAGAGAAAATCGGTCAAAGGGAGATGTTTTGGGCTCTAGTGGTACTATTTGGCCGAATCTGTGAACAATTTCGCCTCGACCAGATTGATGAAAAAGTGTCGCCTCGGAGAAGACAAAAAGTTTCAGTGGGAGAGATCCAAGAAATGGCGGCTCCTAGGTTTCTCAAAGTCAAAAAATCCTCCCATCTTTCCTTGTTCTTTTTCTTTTTATTCCCCTTTCCGATGGCCAAGATTCAAACCCTAAAGATCTCCTTTAGATGGGTGACACCTAGCCTTAATCCCATTGGTCCTTGGACTTAGGGTTTTGTTTGTAATGGATGCCTGGCCCACCACAATAATTGAGTATTTATTTATTGCCCAAATAGTAGGGTATTAAGCCTGTTGGCCAAAAATACCTACAACAATAGCCTCCAAATTGGTATAATCTGCAGATTAAACCAATTTTTAGAGATAGTAGAACACCTGTGGGTGCGAATACCGAGGTTTAAACAATTGAATAACTAAAATTACTCTCTTTTTTTGCGGCAGCTTTATGGGAGTGATGGGACGTGCCTTAAATGCAGGTCGCACGTCCCTCATAAGTCTTTGTTGCCTTTCTCCTTCTCGGCTTTGCAACAGAAATTCCAGAGAGTATCATTCTTCTTCCTTTCTTCCTCTTTTTCTCTTCTTGCTGATCGAAAACCAAGTGATCCTACGGCTTGCACTGTTCCCCTTCTGCTTCAGCTACGACATCAACCATGCTCTTCTTGCGAGTAGGTTTTCGCCTTTCTTTATCTTTCGTCATGTTTGCCACCGACGATTTACTGGCAACTTTCTTTAACCTTTTCTTTCTTTCATGCAATTTTCTCAGGTTCACAGCAGGAAAAGAAAAACTCCCTTCACCTTCGCTGTCGCTTGCTGCGCCTCCGACCTCCGTCGCCGACTCAAAGGTACGATGTGCTCTTTGCCCTTTTCTGTTCTTCTTATATTGGAAAAATGATTGATGCTTGTTATTTAGTATTCTACTTGCTTTTGCTTCTGATTTTGTGCCTATGTGTTGCTACCTACGATAGATTCTCTAGGTTCCCTTCGAATATATTCATAGGCTATATGTGTGTTAATTGTTGCTTTTGTTTCTAGGGTTTACAGCTAGGTTGTTTGTGAGTTTGTGTTGCATAGAAACTGTTTAGGATGTAAATAGGAACCCTTGTTCTGTGTCGATGCTCAGAACCGAGGTTAAAGCACAGGGCCTGGGTGGAAGCCATGGGACTGAGGCTGAAGCTAGGGCCTGAGCTGAAGCCACAGAACTAAGGCCGAGGCTGGGGCCTGAGCTGACGCCACAGAATTGAGGCAGTGGCTAGGTCCCATGGGACTAGGGCTGAGGCTAAGGCCTAAGCTGAAGCCACGAGATTGGGGCTGAGGTTGGGGCCTGAGCTGAAGCCACGAGACTGAGGCTAAGGCTAGGGCCTGAGCTGAAGTCACAAGACTGGGGATTTAGGTCTAGCTTAGCGAGCCTTGGCAAGCTTTAGGAGGTTAGTACCTAGATGCATTTAGCATCCTGCAGTATTTCACTTCTGACTCGGGATATGGTCTTCCTGACAGTGAGTATTCTTCTGTGTTTCAAATGTCTCGCCCTTCACCTAGAGGTGGTGATGACAGTCCTGGTCGTCCCTTGTCTAGTCGTCCCTTGTCTAGTCTCCCTTTAAGCTTTCAAACCATCCTTGACCCCATGCCTAGGCCCTATAGGCCTAACATCTTTGATGAGCGACCATACTCCTGCTTAAGGAATCTTGATATCTCACAGATGGTGGAAATTTCTAACTCCTCGGATTCAGAATCTAGCGGCACGTCTGGGCTCGAGAAATGTGGGGCTACCGAGGAACGTGGAACTTCTTCCAAGAATCCAGTTGAGGTAGCTGGGTCCTCCCAGGAAAGGGAAGAGGAAAAGGTCCCAGAGGGACCATGGAGTTTTGATGAGGTGAAGTCCAGAATCACCGAAGCTGACTTGGATCGACTAAGTTCTGATTACTCGGTACCTGATAGCATCACGCTGAGGGTACCTGAAGACAATGAGCTGCCAAGCTCTCCTCCTGCCGGCAAGGTTTCGCTAAACCGGTTGTTCTTCAAGTGTGGCTTGAGGCTGCCGCTTCCTTACTCTGTCCGCCGCCTTCTTCGCGACATTCGCCTAGCACCTCTGCAGCTCAATCCTAACACATGGAGGGGGATTTACTGCTGCCATGTGCTGTGTCGAGAGCATTTTGGCTTCGATCCTAGCCCTATTGAAATCCAAGCCTGCTTCGAAATTAGATCAGCTATCAACAAGGTTGGCTCTTTTTGCTATTACCCCCGGCGCAGGAAGTTCCTTCAGAAGCCTCCTGAAATTTCAAATTGGCAGCGAGACTGGTTCTTTGTTGAAGGGGATTGGAAAGGCATAGGCTCAGATTCTAGGGTCGAGCCTTCGGTTCCCCATACCTTCAGTGGGAGCAATCACGGGTGGAGTTCATCTATTCCCCACCTAGACGAGTTTGCTAGGTCTAGGGTTGACTACATCTTCGACCTTGATATAAGTCAAAGGGACTCCACGCTTCTTTTGGAGGAGGTCAGGCTAGCTGGTGGTAGTGCTCAGTCGCTCCTCATTCTATCTTGTTTGCTGCGACTATGTTATAGGTTTCTGACCTTATGCGTACGCTTTTGATGCAGGGATGTCATCAGTCCGCAGATTCAAGAGGAGCTTGCCTGGCTGCCCCAACTGGAGCTGTGCTGCCAAGTCATCTACTCGGGCTCATGCTACCGAAGCTGGCAGCTCTTCTCTGCCTCATATTCTTTCCAAAGGCGGCTCCTCCAAGAATCCTAATGAGGTAGCTGGCTTCTCCCATCCACGGGTGAGCCGGGAGTCGGTACCCACCTTGAAAACCAGTTCACGACTCTCCAAGGGAAGGGATTTGTCGCCGGGGGCCCGCGGTGGCGACGAGAGTCGGTCGCCCAACTACACATGAGGCCTTATCAATTCCTTGATAAAGAAAGTCTTCCCTGCGGAAGACAGGCGACTCTCTTGCCTTCCCGAGTCTTCGCTTCCTACCAAGGTCTTTCACCAAGCCGCTTCGATGAGTGCTTTAAGCATATCGCATCCCAAATATTTCAACCTTCTTGACTCTCGCTTACAAGCTACTTATTGATTATGCAGGTGACTTTCGCAGCTTTCAAACTCCAGGACCAAGTTGCTTGACACAAAGAAAAGGTTGCTACTGCTGTTGCCGGTCAAAAAGAAGCTCGGAGGGAGCTAGATGAAGCTAGGAAGTGCATCGTTGACTTTGAGCTTGCGATGACAAAGAAAGAGCTGGAGTTCAATCAGAAGGAGAATGAACTGAAGCTCAAAGATATGGAGCTCAAGTTTAACACGGTGAAGATGAATAAAAGCCTTCAAGAGTCTGAGGAGTTGAAGGCTAAGCTCGAAACAATGAGGGGTAAACTTAAGGAAACTGAGGTAAGCCTCCAACTGAAGGACGAAGAGATCTCAAAATTGTTCGATAAGGCTGAAGGTCACTTTGACGCTAGGGTCGATTCTGCCCTTGTAGCCATCAAGGCCAAATTCCCGAACCTTGACCACAGCTTGCTGGATGAGCCTTCATATCAGGTTTCAGCTCCCTCTATTGCTTCAACTTCTGGGTCGGCTCCTAGTTCTTCGGTTCCTCCTCCAGAATTGACCTCCTCTGCTCCCGCTTCAACTTCTCCTCCTGCAGATTCTCCAGCTCTCGACTCGGATTCCCTCCATCTATGCCGTGATTGACAGCTCCCAAGCCTCCTTACTAGCTTGTCGTTTTGATTTCCTTTAATAATTGTAATTGAGACTTTGTTTTACTTTTTTGGCGCGTCAAGGCCAAATTTTGCTATTTACTTTTCCTTCTTTCTTTCATTGTACTCAAACACTTATACCATCTTCTTAACCTTCATGAAAATTTACATGAAATTTCTCTTTTATTTTCATGAGTTTGTGTGGTGCACAGTTTTGTACGTTATCGTACACTGTAAAGATGAGGCTGAGTTGAGGTGAGTCCGCTTCCGGGTGGCGAAGCCCCCTTGTAGCCCCCTACTCTGCCTTGTTTCTTGGCAGAGGAACTAGGGAGAGTTAGCTAATTGAGTTGTAGCTTCTTCAACTCAGCTTAGTAATTCGACTTCAATTTCAATATTGTTCATTTCCAGGGGTCTCAGCCCCTTTATTGATCTTGAAGTTAGCTCAGGGAGTGTTCGGCTCCTGGGGAACTCAGCACTCAGGTCAAACCTGAGGCTAACTCGTGAGGTGTCCAGGCTTTGGGATCTCGGCCCAGCTCCTAGAAACTTTAGTTTCTGAGGGTTTCGGCCCCTGGATTGATCTTGAGGTTAGCTCAGGGAGAATTCGGCTCTTGGAGGACTCGGCTCCCAGGTTAAACATGAGGCTAACTCGCGAGGCGTCTAGGCTTTGGGATCTCAACCCAGCTCCTGGAGCCTTTAGCTTCTGAAGGTCTCGGCCCCTGGATTAATCTTGAGGTTAGCTCAGGGAGTGTTCGGCTCCTGGGGGACTCGGCCCCCATGTCAAACCTAAGGCTAACTCACGAGGGGTCCAGGCTTTCGGATCTCGGCCCAGCTCTTGGAGCCTTTAGCTTATGGGGGTCTCGACCCCTGGATTGATCTTGAGATTATATTTCTATAGACAAACATTTACACTTGAATCTTTGTAGAATAGGGATTTCATTTTATTGATAATATTCTTTTTTGCGTGTACAAATCAAATGAAACTTCTTATAAGAATTAGGGAAAATAAATTTTCAAGTGTTCCGCATTCCATGGGTGTGCTAGAATCTTTCCATCTGCTCCCTCCAATTGGTATGTCCCAGGTCGAATTATCCTTTTTACTAGGTATGGACCTTCCCAAGTTGGTCACATTGCTCCATCTCCATATTCTTTGGTGTTCAATGTGATTTTTCTTAGAACTAGGTCACCAGGTCTAAATGTCCTTTGTTTGACCCTGGAGTTATAGTACTTAGCTAACTGCTGTTGATAGGCAGCTGCTAGCATCTAGGCCAAGTCCTTTGCTTCCTCTATCAAGTCCAGATTTAGCCTCATTTGCTCTTCATTTTCTCCTTTATCAAAGTGTTGAGTTCGGAAGTTGGGCATACCTATCTCAACAGGGATGACAGCCTCAGCTCCGAAGGCTAGAGAGAAATGTGTCTCCCCTGTTCCGGTTCTTGGTGTTGTCCAATAGGCCCAAAGAATTTCAGAAAGCTTTTCAACCCAAGCCCCTTTGTCTTTATCTAGCTTAGTCTTCAAGTTCTGCTTGATAATCTTGTTTGCAACCTCTACTTGGCCATTAGCTTGGGGGTGAAACGGTGAAGAGTAAGTTGCTATGATCCCCAAACTTGAGCACATATCTCTATAGCTCTTTTTGTCGAATTGCCTCCCGTTATCCGTGACAATGGTGTGGGGTATCCCGAAGCGGCAAATGATTGACTTCCAAATGAAGCTGGAAGTCTTGGCCTCTGTGATTGTTGACAAAGGTTCAGGCTCGACCCATTTGGTGAAGTAGTCGATAGCCACTATGGCGAATCTCACCTGACCTCATCCCTTCGGAAGTGGACCAATGAGGTCAACTCCCCACTGAGCAAACGGTCATGGGGTCATGACAGAGGTGAGCTGTTCCGGTGGTCTTCTCTGGACATTGGCAAACCTTTGGCACGGGTCACACCTTCTCACAAACTCTCTTGCATCCCCTTGCATGGTGGACCAGTAATAACCCTGAAGGACAATTTTGTGTGCCAAAGATCGTCCCCCCGCATGATTTCCGCAAACCCCCTCATGGACTTCCCTTAGGACATAGTCTGCTTCCTCTTCTCCTAAACATCTTAGGTAAGGCAATGAGAATCTCCTCTTGTATAAAACTTCGTTGATGAGCATGTAATGTGGTGCTTTGTACTTTAGCCTCTTAGCTTATAGTTTGTCTTCCGGCAAGGTAGCTTCTGCCAAAAATTCTACAATAGGGGTTCTCCAATATGGCTTATCCTCGATAGGATTCACCTCTTATTTTTCCTCTGAAATGCTAGGCTGCCTCAAGGTCTCTACCGGTATTGTGCGTACCAGTCCAAATGCAGTCGCTGAAACTAGTTTAGCAAGTGAATCAGCGTTTGCGTTTTCTGCCTTTGGTATCTGGGTGATGCGGTATTCTTTGAATTCCTTTAACAACTCCTTGGCCAGCTCCAGGTAGCTGATCATGCTTGCCCCCTTGGCTAGGTATTCTAAACTGACTTGCTTCACAACCAATTATGAATCACTGTAGACATGTAGCTTCTAAACTCTCATTGACTTTGCCATTTTCAGCCTAGCGATCAATGCTTCGTATTTCGCTTCATAATTTGACACTTTGAAACCAAGTCTGAGCGCATATTCTAGCTTCACGTGCTCAGGTGCTGGTGTAGTCAGGATGAAGCCTGCTCCGCTTCCATGCTTGTTGGCTGACCCATCTATGTGTAAAGTCCAGAACGAGGTTAGTCGAGCAGTAGCCTCTTCACTGTCCATATCCTGGGTGATGACCTCTCCCTCTTCCAGGGTGGTGAATTTTGCTATAAAATTAGCTACCGCCTGAGCTTTTATCATTGTGCGGGGCTTGTACGATATCTCATACTACCCCAGTTTGACAGACCACTTGATTAGCCTTCCGGATGACTCTGGTTTCTGGAGTACTTGCCTTAGGGATAGCTGGTGGGTACCACGATTGAATGTGCCTAGAAGTAATGCTTTAACTTCTGTGAAGACATGACCAATGCCAAGGCCAGTTTTTCAATGCTAGGGTATCTCGTCTCCGCTTGCACCATAGCCTTGCTGATATAGTAGACCGGGAGTTGGGCTGTTCATTCTTCTCGTATTAGGGCTACGCTCACTGCCGTTTCTGATACAGCTAGGTATACAAGCAGCGTCTCTTCGCAAACAGGTTTGGACAGCAGTGGTGATGCGCTTCAGTATTTCTTGAGCTGAGCGAAGGCTTGCTCACAATCCTCGGTCCATATGAAATCCTTAGCACCTCTAAGGATTTTAAAGAAAGGTAAGCACTTGTTAGTGGTTCTTGAAAACAAATCGGTTTAAGGCGGCTATCTTCCCTGTTAGCTTCTGGACATCTTTCACCTTCTTAGGGGAGATCATCTTCATGACTGCTTTGATCTTGTCAGGGTTAGCTTCAATCTCTCGCTGATTCACCATAAAACCTATAAATTTCCCTGAAGACACTCCAAAGGCACACTTGGCCGGGTTGAGCATCATTTTATATTTTCTCAAGATATCGAACATTTTGCCTAGGTGACTCAGATGTTCGGCTGCCTTGACTCTCTTTACCAGCATGTAATCCACATAAACTTCCATCGTCTTTCGATTTGATCCATGAACATTTTATTCACCAGTCTCTGGTAGGTGGCTCCAGCATTCTTAAGCCAAAACGGCATCGCCTTATAGCAGTATAAGCCGAGGTTAGTGATGAATGCGGTCTTCTCTTGATCATCAAGGTGCATCCCAATCTGGTTATATCATGAGAAAGCATCACAAAAACTGTACAGCTTGCTTCTCGTAGTTGAATCCACCAGTTGGTCAATTTTGAGTAGCGGGAAGCTATCTTTGGGACATGCTTTATTTAGATCCGTGAAGTCCACACACATCCGCCATGCTCCACTGCTCTTCTTTCCTTCAAACCCATTACATCGAAGGCGGGCATGTACAGGACATATACAAAGCTCCCATTATCGATGAGCATCCAATACACCATGTGATTGGCAACCTGAGATGTTATCACGATAGCGTCATCATACGGGTGATGAACCCTCATAGCCTCATCATCCTTGAAAGTCACAGAGAAACTCTCCTTCCAAGCTGCCTTCACTGGCCTGAAAGTGCAATTCACCTCATGATGTACATCAAGACTCTTGGCATCCCTTACGTACGCCTTTCTTGACCGGTTCGATTCACCTCCTACTCCAGGTCCACCCATGATCGTTCTCACATTTCCGAGGACGTTCCCAGGGTGAAGCGGGGGTGAAGTCACCTCTCCCATTCCAGCTTCTTCCCACTTTGGGGGAGCCGGAGCGCTAGGCCCTGCAGCTTTTGCCACGAAATCCTTCAGCTGCCCTCTCCGAATTAAAACTTCAATTTTATCTTTTAGCTCCATGCATTCTTCTATGGTGTGCCCAAAATCTCTGGGATATCTACAAAACTTGTTCTTGTTTCTGAATTTGGGTGGTCCTCTCATCGGGAAAGGCTTCTTTAGCATGTTACTTCCCTCGATTTGAATCAACACCTCTGAACGTGTTGTGTTGAGGGGGTGAACCTATTAAACTTGCTTTTGGGTTTATTTCCTCGTAACTTCTTTTACTATTCTGAGGAGGGGAAACCCTCTGACTTCTCTTAGCCTCAGATCTCCCACTCCCTCCGTTGCGGTTCAGGTTCCTTCGAGATTGAATGATTTCTTCCGTGAAGATGTGTTTGTGGGCTTCAACCAACATCTCGGAAAACATCCTCGGTGGGTTTTTAGCTATCATAATGATGAAATCCTTGTCGCAAACTCCATCCTGCATAGCTTGAATAGCACGATCGTTGGTACAGCCTTCGATTTGTATCATCATGTCCGTAAATCTCAGGACATATGCCTTCAAGGACTCGCTTTCCCTTTGAATGATAGATGACCAATGAGAGGGTGGCTTCTTCACTGGCCTGGCTCCTATAAACTGCGCCATGAAAGCATTCTCCAGCTAGATGAAAGAATTAATTGAGCTGAGGCGCAAGCTAGTGAACCAGGTTCAAGCTACTCCTCCAAAGGTTAGAGGGAAGGCTCGGCATTTAATGGCGTCACCCACTGCCTTAAATTCCATCCACACTTTGTAAGCTCCTAGGTGCTCTGCTAGGTCCCCCTTGCCTTCATATCTCCCCACACTTAGCATTTTAAAGTCATTAAAGAGGCTGGCCCGACATATCGCTACACCAAACGGGGAACTTTCTTGTCCTGGTCCAGGCGTATAGGCATAAGGCTGCAAATGCGGGGTTCGGTATTGTCGCTCAATATGAAACTGTTCATTTGCTTCATCCTCCAAACGCCTTATTTCCGCTTCAAACATTTGCAACTCTTCAGCTTCAATCCTTCGTTTCTCTTGGGCACGGATTTTTTTGTCTCTCTTCTGCCTGGATCCTTTGCTTTTCATCTGCTCGGATTAGCTTCCTCTCATCTTCTTCTTCGGCTCGCCTCATGCGCTCGCCCCTGGACGCCGCTTGCTCTTGCTCATCTCACTGTCGCCTCCTAGCATTGAGGGAAACTCTGAGATCGCTGAAATCTAAATTGTTGTCTGGGGAGGAGAAAGCGTCGCTCACGGTTCTCAGCTGTGGGCTGTTGAGCTCCTCTATTGGCTTCTGAAGGTCTGGTGACAGATAACTCTGCTTGGGATTTTTCCTGGATTCGCTTGGAGGTGGCCTTGAGCGTGGCTTTAATGGTGCCATCCTTCCCTGGTCATGTCGCTGTGAGCCTCCAATTATGATTCTTGGCTCCTTTCCCGGTGCTCCCCTATCTTCATGAGTCCTGGGGTTAACATGGTCTCGTGGAGAATCTACTAGAGCTGGGCTCCTCGCAATCTATGAAATAAGCTCACGATCGGTTTGTTGCTGATTCTTGAGCAATCCTACAATCTGCTCCATCTTATTTTCCAAGTCAGAGATCCGAGTTAGCTCTGAGCGTGGGGCTACCCCCCTCTCACTTCTCCTCCGTGCTAGTGGAGGCAACTGCGTAGGTGGTAGGCTCGATTCAACTGCTGGAATGGAGGTTCCTCTGCTCAGAATAGAACTGGTCCTCACATGTCGCTTGCCTCCGGCTCCTCTATTGGACGGTTTAGCTCTGTCCATTGTGACTTGTGGCTCCAGGTGGGTATTCAGCATCTCTTTCAAGCTTTACACTGGCTAAAATCGGTCAGTCATGTTATACGTCTATGCGAGGGTGATTAGGTTTGCCTCCGACTGGAGTTGGCCTGTCTCCGCTTCTGTCCACTAATGATTAGCCTCAGCTTCTGTCTGGATTTGGTTCCCCTAAACCATGGATAGAGCTTTACACACAAAAACAAAGGGAACAAGGTCGGTTTCTTTAAGAACAAATGGGAGACCTCCGAAAACGAAATCAACCACAAAATACAATGAAATCAAACGTTTCCCACAGACGGCGCCAATATGTTATGGCAATTTTTCAGAAGCTGTCCCCACGACCTTGAAGCTATGACCAAGCCCTGTAAAATAAATAAAAACCAGTCAAAGGGGCGTCGGTGTGGTGACCGGCGTTTTCTCTCCGATGCTTAAGGCAGCCATTGAACTCATAAAGAAATCAATAATATTAAAAATAGCATGGAAGAATAAAGGGAAACAAGGTAGAGAAAATCGATCAAAGGGAGATGTTTTGGGCTCCAGTGGTACTATTTGGCCAAATCTGTGAACAGTGTCACCTCGGCCAAATTGATGAACAGTGTCGCCTTGGAGAAGACAAAAAGTTTCAGTGGGAGAGATCCAAGAAATGGCCGCTCCTAGGTTTCTCAAAGTCAAAAAATCCTCCCATCTTTCCTTGTCCTTTTTCTTTTTATTCCCTTTTCCGATGGCCAAGATTCAAACCCTAAAGATCTCCCTTAGATGGGTGACACCTAGCCCTAATCCCATTGGTCCTTGGGCTTAGGGTTTTGTTTGTAATGGATGCCTAGCCCACCACAATAATTGGGTATTTATTTATTGTCCAAATAGTAGGGTATTAAGCCCGTTGGCCAAAAATACCTACAACAAGCACCATGTCCCGAAACTAAATATTTTTAGTTCAGAGAGAGTTGGGTTCAGAGAGAACATAAAGAAGTATTTTTTTTAGAGAGTGAGAGAGAATGAGGGGAGAGAAAAGTGAGAAAAAAATGGAAAAGAGAGAAAGAAAGAGGAAGAAAACAGAGAGATGAGAGAGACGAAGAATAAAAAAATAAAAAAAATACATTAAATGACATTTTTACACTCTTAGCATTAAATGTAACAGAACTTCACTTACAACAAGTATTTTAAAGAATTTTCAGAAGCTGAAGCTTGTATTTAAAATTATACTAAATTACATGGAGTGTTTATAAAAATTTTCTATATTTAAAATAGTTATTAAATAGTTATTATTTTGCAAAATGTATAACGCTCCCTTAGACTATATTTTTTTTGTCAACTAATAAAATAATAATTATTTTAAAAAAACTAATAAAATGATAATTAATACATTATCTGTTTTGGCGATTTTTTGGAAGTTATTCCCACGTCCTTGAAGCTACAACCAATCCCTGTAAAATAAATAAAAACTAGTCAAAGGGGCGCCGGTGTGGTGACCAGCGTTTCCCCTCCGATGGTTAAGTCAGCCTTTGAACTCATAGGTAAATAAATAACTTAAAATAACATGGAAAAAATAAAGGGAAACAAAGTAGAGAAAATCGGTCAAAGGGTGGTGCTTTAGCTCCAGCGGTACTGTTTGGCCGGTTTCATTAATAGTGCCACCTCCCCCTGGCCGTGCCTCAAGGAGCACCAAAAAAGACAAAGAATTTTTTATGTAGGAGAGATCCAAGAATGGCAGCTCCTAGGTTTTTCAAAATTCCAAAAGTCCTCTTCTCTTTCCTTGTCTTTTTCCTTTATATTCCCCTTTTCGATGGCCAAGATTCAAACCCTAAAAGACCTCCCTTAGATGAGTGACACCTAGCCCTATTCCTATTGGTCTTTAGGCTTAGGGTTTTGTTTATAATGGATGTCTGGCCCACCACAACAATTGGGTATTAATTCATTGCCCAAATTGTAGGGTATTACGCCCGTTGGCCAAAAATACCTACAACAATAGCCCCCAAATTGGTATAATCTGTGGGGGTCTCAACCCCTGGGTTAATCTTCAGGTTAGCTCAGGGGGCGTTTGGCTCCTGGGAGACTCGGCCCCCAGGTCAAACCTGAGGCTAACTCGCGAGGCGTCCAGGCTTTAGGATCTCGGCCCAACTTTTGGAGCCTTTCGCTTCGGGGGGTCTCAGCCCCTGGATGGATCTTGAGGTTAGCTCAGGGAATGTTCGGCTCTTGGGGGACTTGGCCTCTAGGTCAAACCTGAAGCTAACTCGCGAGGCATCCAGGCTTTGGGATCTTGGCCCAGTTTCTGGAGCCTTTAGCTTCTGGGGGTCTCGACCCCTAGATGGATCTTGAGATTTTATATTTCCAGAGACAAACATTTACACTTGAGTCTTTGTAGAAGAGGGAAATTTCATTTTATTGATAATATTATTTTCTTCGTGTACAAATCAAATGGAATTTCTTACAAGAATTTAGGAAAAATAAATTTTCAAGTGTTCCGCATTCTATGGGTGTGCTAAAATCTTTCCATCAGCTCCCTCCAATTGGTATGTCCCTGGTCGTATTATCTTCTTTACTTGGTATGGACCTACCCAAGTTGGCCCCATTGCTCCCGCTCCACATTCTTTGGTGTTTAATGTGATATTTCTTAGGACTAGGTCACCAGATCTAAATGTACTTAGCTGTTTTACCCTGAAGTTATAGTACTTAGCTGACTGCTATTGATAGGCAGCTGCTTGCAACTGGGCCAAGTCCCCCGCTTCCTCTATCAAGTCCAAATTTAGCCTCATTTGCTCTTCATTTTCTCTTTCCTTAAAGTGTTCGGTTTGGAAGTTGGGAATTCCTATCTCAACAGGGATGACAGCCTCAACTCTAAAAGCTAGAGAGAAAGGTGTCTCCCATGTTCTGGTTCTTGGGATTGTCCGATAGGCCCAGAGAATTTCAGGAAGCTTTTCGGCCCAAGCTCCCTTGTGTTTATCTAGCTTAGTATTTAAGTTTTGCTTGATAATCTTGTTTGCAGCCTCTACCTGGCCATTGGCTTGGGGGTGGAACGGTGAAGAGTAAGATGTCCTGATCCTTAAACTTGTGCACATATCTCTGTAGCTCTTGTTGTCGAACTGCCTCCCATTATCTGTGACAATGGTGTGAGGTATCCCGAAACGGCAAATGATCAATTTCCAAATAAAGTTGGAAGTCTTGGCCTCGGTAATTGTTGACAAAGGTTCAGCCTCGACCCATTTGGTGAAATAGTCGATAGCTACTATAGCGAATTTCACATGACCTCGTCCCATCGGAAGTGGACCAATGAGGTCAACTCCCCACTGAGCAAACGGCCATGGGGTCGTGACAGAGGTGAGCTATTCCAGTGGTCTTCTCCGGACATTAATCAACCTCTAGCACGGGTCACACCTTCTTACAAACTCTCTTGCATCCCCTTGCATGGTGGGCCAGTAATAGCCTTGATGGACAATTTTATGTACCAAAGATAGTCCCCCTGCGTGATTTCCGCAAACACCCTCATGGACTTCCCTTAGGACATAGTTCGCTTCCTCTTCTCCTAGACATCTTAGGTAAGGCAATGAGAAGTCCCTCTTGTACAAAACACCGTTGATAAGCGTGTAATGTGGTGCTTTGTACTTCAACCTCCTAGCTTCTAGTTTGTCTTTCGGCAGGGTAGCTTCTGCCAGAAAGTCTACAATAGGAGTTCTCCAATCTAGCTTATCCTCAATAGGGTTCACCTCCTGTTTTTCCTCTGAAATGCTAGGCTGTCTACCGGTATTGTGCGTACTAGTTCAGACGCAGTCGCTGAAGCTATCTTAGCAAGCGAGTTAGCATTTGCATTTTCTGCTCTTGGTATATGGGTGATGTGGTATTCTTTGAATTCCTTTAACAACTCTTTGGCCAGCTCCAGGTAGCCAATCATGCTTTCCCCCTTGGCTCGGTATTCTAAGCTGACTTGCTTCACGACTAATTGTGAATCGCTGTAGACATGTAGCTTTCGAACTGTCATTGACTTTGCCATTTTCAGCTCGGCGATCAATGCCTCGTATTCCACTTCATTATTTGAAGCTTTGAAACCAAGTCTCAGTGCATATTCTAGCTTCACATGCTCAGGTGCTAGTGTAGTCAAGATAAAGCCTGCTCCGCTTCCATGCTCGTTGGCTGACCCATCTGTGTGTAAAGTCTAGAACGGGGTTAGTCGAGCTGTAGCCTCTTCACTACCCATATCCGAGGTGACAGCCTCTCCCACTTCCGAGGTGGTGAATTATGCTATAAAGTTAGCTACTGCCTAAGCTTTTATTGCTGTGCGGGGCTTGTATGATATCTCATATTGCCCCAGTTCGATTGACCACTTGATTAGCATTCCGGATGACTCTGGTTTCTGGAGTACTTGCCTCAGGGGGTAGCTAGTAGGTATCGTGATTGAATGTGCTTGGAAGTAAAGCTTCAACTTCTGTGAAGACATGACCAATGCCAAAGCCAATTTTTCGATGCTAGGGTACCTCGTCTCTGCTTGCACCATAGCTTTGCTGACGTAGTAGACCAGGAGTTGGGCTATTCCCTCTTGTCGTATTAGGGCTGCACTCACTATCATTTCTGATACAGCTAGGTATACAAATAGCGTCTCTCAGTAAACAGGTTTGGACAGCAGTGGTGATGTACCTAAGTATTTCTTGAGCTGAGCGAAGGCTTGCTCACACTCCTCGGTCCAAACGAAATCCTTAGCACCTCTAAGGGTTTTAAAGAAAGGTAAACACTTGTTAGTAGCTCTTGAAACAAATCGGTTTAAAGCTGCTATCTTCCCTGTTAGCTTCTAGACATCTTTCACCTTCTTGGGGGAGGTCATCTCCATGAATGTTTTGATCTTATCAGGGTTAGCTTCAATCCCTCGCTCATTTACCATGAAACCCAAAAAATTTCCTGACAACACTCCAAAGGCACACTTAGCCGAGTTGAGCATCATCTTATATTTCCTCAAGACATCAAACATTTCACTTAGGTGATTCAGATGTTCGGCTGCCTTGACACTCTTTACCAGCATGTCATCCACGTAGATTTCCATCGTCTTCCCGATTTGATTCGCGAACATTTTGTATACCAGCCTCTGGTAAATGGCCCCAGCATTCTTGAGCCCAAATGGCATTGCCTTATAGCAGTATAAACCAAGATTGGTGATGAAAGCAGTTTTCTCTTCATCATCCAGGTGCATCCCAATCTGGTTATATCCTAAGAAAGCGTCACAAAAACTGTACAGCTCGCTTCCCGCAGTTGAATCCACAAGTTGGTCAATTTTAGGTAGCGGAAAGCTATCCTTGGGACATGCTTTATTTAGATCCGTGAAGTTCACACACATCCGCCATGCTCCACTGCTCTTCTTTACAAGCACTACATTTGCTAGCCAAGTTGGGTATAACGCCTCTTTGATGAGACCTACTTTGAGGAGCTTTTCCACCTCTACTTTGACTGCTTCGTACATCTCAGGGAAGAAGGCCATTCTCTTCTGCTTAATTGGCTTGAAGCTCGGGTCCACATTTAGCCTGTGCACAATCACTTCCGGGTCTATTCCAGGCATATCTTCATATGACCAAGCGAACACGTCTGAATTCGCTTTTAGAAACTCCACAAGCGCTTCCTTCAGCTCCGATGAAAGCATTGTTCCGATCTTTGTAGTTCTTGCTGGATCGCTTGGATCTAGCTGTATGCTTATAAAATCCTCTACTGGTTCTCCTCGAAACGCCTCCTGCCTTCTGTCTTCCATCTCTTTGAATTCTTCCCCAGTCATCTCCACCTCCATCATAGATGGGTCACTAATTAGAGTCTCCACTTTCCCTCCAGAAGTTAGCAGAATGCTCACCTCGTCTGCGCTAGGTAGGGATAGTGAAGTATCTTCTCCAAGGTGTAGCTCAGAGCAGTTCTGCTCGGAGATTGGAGCTAGGTTAGAGCTCTTCTGTTCAAGGGCTGGTGACTGAACCAGGAGATTCATCTCCTTATTCCACTGTTTAGGGCATTTCTGCTCAGAGTTCAAGAAGATGGGCAACGCTTCTGCGTGCCCACCTTTGCCTTAGAAGGCGGTGGCATAACACTGTCTTGACTCAAACTGATCTCCTCGCACTGTACCTACTCCTCCACCTTCAGTTGGGAACTTGATCATCAAGTGATAGGTGGATGTTGCTGCTTTTAAGGCATTCAAGGCCGGTCTCCCCAAGATTACATTATAAGCCAAGAAGTTCACTAGAACGGTGGATCTATTCGGGGCTTCTTCGACCGTAAAAGGCAGCTCGATCGAACCCTCAGGGAAAACGGTCTCTCCAGCGAACCCCATGAGTAGTGTCCGAACTAGCTTGATGATTTATCTCTTCAAACCCATTGCATCGAAGGCAGGCAGGTACAGGATATCTACAGAGCTCTCATTATCAATGAGCATCCGATACACCATGTGATTAGCAATCTGAGCTGTTATCACTATAGCGTCATCATGCGGGTGCTGAATCCTCATAGCTTCCTCATCCGTGCAGGTCACAGAAAGCTCTCCTTTCGAGCTGCCTTCACTGGCCTGAAAGTGCAATTCACCTCATGATGCACATCAAGACCCTTGGCATCCCTTGCGTACGCCTTTCTTGATTGGTTCGATTCACCTCCTACTCCAGGTCCTCCCATGATCGTTCTTACATTTCCGAGGATGTTCCCCGGGTGAAGCGGCGGTGAAAGTGCTTCTCCCATTCCAGCTTCCTCTCGCCTTGGGGGAGCTGGAGCACTAGGCCCTGTAGCTTTCACCACGAAATCCTTCAGCTGCCCTCTTCGAATTAAGGCTTCAATCTCATCCTTTAGCTCCATACATTCTTATGTTGTGTGCCCATAATCTCTGTAATATCTACAAATCTTATTCTTGTTTCTGAATTTGGGTGGTCCTCTCATTGGGAAGGGCTTCTTTAGCAGATTACTTCCCTCGATTTGCATCAACACCTCTGAGCACGTTGTGTTGAGAGGGGTGAACCTATCAAACTTGCTTTTGGGAGGTCGAGGTGCTGAGTTTGTTTCTTCGTAGCTTGTTTTGCTATTCCAAGGAGGGGAAGCTCTTTGACTTATCTTAAACTCGGATCTTCCACTCCCTCTGTTGCGGCTTAAGTTCCTTCGAGATTGAATGATTTCTTCCGCGGAAATATGTTTATGGGCTTCAACCAACATCTCGGAAAATGTCTGCGGTGGGTTTTTAGCTATCGTTCTGATGAAATATGTATAATGCTCCTTTAGACTATATTTATTTGTCAACTAATAAAATAATAATTATTTAAAAAAAAACTAATAAAATGATAATTAATACATTATCTGTTGTGGCGATTTTTCGGAAGTCGTCCTGTAAAAATAAATAAAAACTGGTCAAAGGGGTGTCGGTGTGGTGACCGGCGTTTCCCCTCTGATGCTTAAGTCAGCCTTTGAACTCATAGGTAAATAAATAACTTAAAATAGCATGGAAAAAATAAAGGGAAACAAAGTAGAGAAAATCGGTCAAAGGGAGGTGATTTAGCTTCAGTGGTACTGTTTGGCCGATTCCGTGAACAGTACCGCCTCCCCCTGGCCGTGCCTCAGGGACCACCAGAAAAGACAAAGAATTTGTTATGTGGGAGAGATCCAAGAATGGCGGCTCCTAGGTTTTTCAAAATTCCAAAAGTCCTATTCTCTTTCCTTGTCTTTTTCCTTTATATTCCCCTTTTCGATGGCCAAGATTCAAACTCTAAAAGACCTCCCTTAGATGAGTGACACCTAGCCCTATTCCCATTTTTAACATATGAGTGAAGTTTATAAGTACCTATGAGAGATTTTGGAAAATTCTCCTTAAAGACCATATTATCTGTTGAGTTACATCATTGTCTATTTCTATCTAGGATCAATATCTTTAATATTTTCTTGTCTCTCACTTTAGATATTGCCACGTATAATTGATCATGGCTAAAAACAGGTCTTTGAAGGAAAAGTCCAACATTTGTTAAAGTTTTCCTTTGACTTTTGTTTATCACCATAGCAAAACAAAAAGAACAACGTAAATTATCTCCTTTGAAATTTAAATGGAAGTTTTGAATCTAAAAGAATCAATGTTATGAGTGGAATGAATACTTTTTTACTCACATTTCATCCAGTAATAACTTTTTTTTCTATAACATGAGTGTCAAACTGAGTGACAATTAGCCTTGTTCCATTACATAGTCCTGAAAACTCGCCTATATTTTTTAGTCGCATAATAGGAGCTACAATTTTCAGCTTGAGAATAAAATTTGGAAAGTCTGAACATTTAATAATGTTTAAGAACTTTGGAGTGTGTAAAATTTCATTGTAAAATGAATCCCATTCGAATTTACATATACTGTCAGAACTTAAATATATTTGTTCATGACCAGGCATATTAGAAAAAAATATGATCATTAATTGAATCAATAATTTTATATGTTGAATGCATGAGCTTTTTTTATTTTAACAATTTTGAGAGAATAAGAATTAAGAATAAAATAATATAAATATGGATAAAAAATATTATATGAAGTTAAAAAAAGTAAAAAATTGGAATATGGAAAAGTGAAAAAAGGTAAACCACAAATTTTGTTATTATTACTATTAGATAATATTTTAACTTCAATTTTGAATATTTATCTAAATATAGTTTTAACTTAAAAAAAGAAGAAGAAGATATATATATAAATTTTAACTTGAAAAATAGATAAGATAAAACATTGGGAGAAAATGCAATATAAAAAAATTCTTAACCTTTTTTATTTTGAAAATTTTGAAAGAGTAAGAATAAATAATAAATAAATATAAATATAGATATGAAATATTNAGAGGTGTTAATTTTTTATTGGTGCGACCGTCGTACTGAAGTCTTTCTCCATCTCATGCCATATCCATTTCAAAGTTTTTCATTTCTGTTTACCGCTCCGAATTAATTATTGCAGAGAAATCATTAAAAAACAAAAACACAATCAAAAATAAAAATTATATATATATATATATATATATATATTATTGTTGAGGCCAGCCTAGCTAGGCCCGGCCCAGCTTAGCTCATGAAAAACAATTATAAATGGGATTTGAAATTGTATAATTTGTATTTATTTTGTTCTTTAGTTGATCATTTATTATTATTATTTATTGGATAGTGATGCTGTTAACTTATATGTTTTTTTATTTTTTTCATGGAATGGGCCACAGGTATAGATTTCTTTACCAACCGAAGCATGCCAATCTTAAAGAGAAAAAATGCAAGTGTTATTGTCAATAAAAATTATGTATGTTAATTGTCCTTTAAGAACTTTTTAATTTTCAATTGTGAATAAAGGGATTGAGAGTTTATTATTGAGACCTTCAGACTTGAATCATAATTAAACAATTACTATTTATGTTACCAAAGTTATTCCATTGACAACTATTCTTTGGGTCTTTCCAAAAGACTTATGAAATTTGTTCCTAGAAGAAGAAATTGACTAAAAATATATATATTTATTCACAAAAAAGGCTGTATATATATAAAATCATTCTAAGATTTGTAAGGAAATAGGAAGGGTAAAATTTGTAAATAATAAACAGGGTAACATAATAAAATGATAATAAACCAACTAAGAAAATATTTCAGAGACCGACAACAAAGAATATAAAATAATAAATTTCTATTATGTAATAGTGAATAAAAATTATCAAGTGGAAAGTAACTAAAGTTTTGATCGAGAAAATTACAAAATTTTCTATTACCCCTTATTTTTTTCAAAATCTATCAACTTTTTTGTTATTTGTTTTATTAGTGTGGTTATTTTTTGTCTTCACTTTTACTATTTTAAGATGTCAAGGAAAAAAAAAGAAAAAAGAAGAAGCCAATTTTGATAATCACCTCCTCCATTTTTCCTTGCCTCTTTGTGCTCTTTTATAATCCGCTCTATCATAGTGGAATTAGTGGAAGCAGATAGATTAATGCAGATGCAAAATCCAAAAGCATAAATATTGTTATATTGTTGAATTTTAAATGACATAATGGCAGACGAAGGGCTTGTTATTTTATAAAGAGATGGTGAACAAGTTGCAATTCATAAGCATAGCTTTTCTCCAGTCCTTCACGTGGTAGACAAGGATCATAAAGTGAGAGTGTTTTTTTTTCAACCATTTTTGAAGCTCTGAAATTATTACTATTTTAATTATTTACTTTTTGAGATCAAATAAGTAATTTAATATATGCTTAATTGGGTTTATATCTACATGTATTTAAAAACGGTTAAGGTCCACTGTTAACAGCATAAGCCATGGTACTTTATTTTTCAATTCATAAAAGTCCACTTGGAGTGGAAAAATGGAAGCCAACTTGGAAGAGAAAAATCACTAGTTTTTGTTTGTTTTAATGGAAGCTACATGTTCATTGAAACTGCATCACTAGAATTTAGAAACAGTGGATTTAAACCCCTTTTTTTTTCTGTCCAGACCTGACCTTTAGTCTGATTGAATTTCAAAGCCCACCTAACTAAACTGAGACTCAGAGAACTCTTTGAGTTTTAAATGGCTCTCATGGAAGCACTTGACACTGGCTTAACTATGGAGCTTCTCTTATAAGCATTCTTTATTTTTAAAAACCATTTGGTACGTACCCTATTGATTTATATTATACTATGAATTTAATTTAAGAGTGATCAATATAAACTACTCTTTTTTTATTTTATTCAAAATGAAGATAGTGCCACATTGAATACTCCTTCCAAACATATTATTTGTAAAACAGTAAATATATAGTCTTGCAATGTGCAAAAGTATACACTGTATGGTTTTATTTATTTATGAACTCATAATCACTGTGTGATGTAAATGGACTCGGCCTCGCCACTGGAACACAGATTATAGGATGAGCCCTAGGGAGGGTCAAACCAGGACCTTCTTCCATATCAACAGCATCATCCCCTCCTTTAAGCTTCCAATCAAAACACTGAATCATGGAAGCAAGGCTTGTCTGAACAATCTGAAGCCCAAGTGAGATTCCAGGACATCCTCTTCTTCCACTCCCAAATGGCAAATACTCAAAATGCTGTCCCCTAACATCCAATTGATTCTCCAAAAACCTCTCTGGTTTGAACTCCAATGGGTTTTCCCAGTACTTGGGGTCTCTGCCAATAGCCCAAACATTGACCAGCAATTGGGTCTTTCTTGAAATTTCATAACCATTGATGTTGCAGTTTTCTGATGACTCTCTCACAAGTAATGGACCAGTTGGGTGAAGTCTCAGAGTCTCTTTCACTATAGCTTGGAGATAAGGAAGGTTTGCAATGTCTGATTCTTCAACACGTCTGGTTTGTCCAACTACAGAATCAATCTCTTCTCTTGCTTTGTTCATTGTATTTGGATGGTTTATGAGCTCTGCTACAGCCCATTCTGTAGTAACGGCAGATGTGTCTGTCCCTGCTGCAAACATATCCTGAAAAATGATCACAAACTGTTTGTTAATTTGTCAGGCATATATATTGGGTAAATAAATCATATAAACTTCTAAATTTTATCTCTATCTACCTTCCCTGATATGGGTTTTACAAGTTGATAGTTATGCAACTAGTTTTGGATTATGAAGATTTAGTTCAAAGTAAAAAATCAGAAATTTTTATATAAAAAAAATAAAAATAAAAAACCCATATTTACCAGGACAAATGCTTTAATGTCTGGTCTTGTTAATCTAATTTCAGAGCTTTCATCTTCTGAAATGTCAAGCAAAATGTCAAGTAAATCCTTCACTTTATCATCACCTCCTCCATTTTCCTCCTTCCTTGCTTCTTCATGCTCTTTTATGATCTTCTCCATCATGGTCTGAAAATTTTCACGGACTTCCTTAAGCCTTGTACCAAGTCTCTGCAAATCCATGTTCCTAAGCAATCCAATATAATCCGAAATATTGAATTTCCCAGTAAGCTCGGCTGTCTCTTTCACAACTTTTCTTACTTCATCAGCTTCGTTTATATTCCCGGAACATCTTTGGCTCATAATCATTCTCGAAACAATATTATTAGTCAACCTCATTAGCTCTCCACCAACATCAATATATTCAACTTCATCAGCTTTCTTCATCATCAGCTGCATAAACCTCTGAATCTCTTCGCGCCGAACCGGAAGGAGCTGATCGAGTGTACGACTACCAAGAAGCTCAGACATGCAAAGCTTCTTCATGAACTTCCAGTAAGTCCCATATGGCCCAAAGATGAAATCAGTGGAGCCAGAGGTAAGGTAGTCCACAGCAATCCTTTGAGGACGATTTGAAAACGAAGCTTCGTGGGTTCTAAGGAACTGTTTGGCAATTTCAGGGGACGAAGCAACAACACAAGGAACAGAGCCTAGGGAGAGATGAAACAGAGGTCCATAGCGGTTGGACAATTTATGAAGAGCTTGATGAGGTAATGAACCAAGAAGGTGGAGGTGTCCGATGATTGGAAGAGCCGGTGGTCTTGGTGGAAGACGAAGCTTTCTGTTCTGAATTTTGGTAAATATGACTCTGAAGACGATGGTGGAGATTATCCAGAGAATGAAGAATATGATATAGCTCTGCAAAGCTTCTTCCATGGTTGAATGCTCTTCCTGAAATAATAATGGGAAATAATGTTGAATTAAGGAAGTGCTTTTTTTTCTTTTTACTTTTTATAGAGCACGGTAATAGATGTGTTGCATTATTAACAAGTTCAAATTATTTTGATTTGGTTTGTATAATTTCAACAGTTTAATAATATTTCAACGAAAGTAGCTAGCTAGAAGATATTTTTAATATTTTATTACATTCAAAAACCGCAGGGCCATTGATGTATCTGAGTTGTATGGTCAACTCTGGCATGTATTCATTAGAGATAAGTTGTCTGTACCAAAGGACAACTAATATTTTTGTCTCATTATGACATGATAGAAAGAAAAAATCATATGTATACGCTTATCTCTATTTCATGCGGCCGTTATAAGCACAGGTTTTTGCACACAAAATTTATATATATATTTTAAATTTTTTAATAATTTTAAATCAAAAACGTTGTTTATAGTTGATTAAATTGTTATAAAAATTATAATAAAGTAAATTATTTTTATAAAATTATGTTCCTAGAAAAAAAAAATTTTG
Organism: Ochetophila trinervis; assembly: GCA_003254975.1. Classification (NCBI taxonomy): domain Eukaryota; kingdom Viridiplantae; phylum Streptophyta; class Magnoliopsida; order Rosales; family Rhamnaceae; genus Ochetophila; species Ochetophila trinervis. The sequence goes on from QANX01000042.1 coordinate 127,541, forward strand.
GAAAATTAAGTTTTGGAAAAAAAATTATTTATATGTTGCAGGAAGTATCACCTAAAATTACAATATAAACTGGTTGATTGTTAAATTTTAATATTTTAATATAAAATTCTATATTATAAAATGTATTTTATATAGCATTATTTTCTATCCATTAGACATGGACTTATTTAAATGCTAAACAATATCAATTTACTAAAACGATTTGTCTATCTTTTTTTTTCAATCAAAACTTTACAACTTCTAAAGCTAGAACATAAAAATTAAGAGAGTTTATCTAGTAATCATCACAAAATAACAAATCACCATATGTAATATTTGGATTTTCTACCTGTATCTTTAAATAGACTTTTTATTTTAAAAACTAATTTATAAAAAAAATGAAACACACATGGTTATTTTAAAAAAAAAATACAATACAATTAAACTCACCACAAAAATTAAGCGCAATTATCAAACCATTATATGTACTATGGTTCAACAATTGCTCATTTCTAATAGTCATCAGGGCCTTTGCCTGTCTTTATTTTAGCATATAAGTTCTAGCATCATACCACCTGTCAAATTAAAATTTTTCATTTTACTTGAAAAAAAATTCACCAGAATATAACAATAAACAAATATACAAATAAAACATTCAATGTCCAAGCATGTTTAAGTTCAATTCTTAAATATAGTATATGCTAATTATCAATGTAAACATCTAACTACAGAACCACATGATTTATTTATTCAAAATTAAATGAAAAAAATTAGCCAATAGGCAATTTAATCTAATAGTAACAAAAAGGAATCATAAATTGAACTACAATATGAGCTATAGCTCTTTTTTGTCACATACAAAATGTTAGAAAAAAAAAGAGTTAATACAAAGCGAGACAAAATATCAAAATTAAAACTACAAACAAGACCTCAAAAAATTTATACTTAACCATTTTTAACTTACCTTTTTGTTATTACAATTTTCGTTAAAATAACACATAAAAAAACTCATTGGTATTATAATTTTAAAACTAATAGGTATTATCAAGAAGATCAAAGGAAGTGAAAACAAATCATAATAACATCATGAAAGAAAGTCAAACTTCTATTTTTTCAGCCTTTCACTTTCTTATTCCATATATGAAACTTTATGTTCTAGTTCATTTGTAGCCCGTTAGTATAGCCAATCAGATAGATAAACTCCTATCGTAGAACATGTTAAAATCCTGCATCGTTTAGAAAAAGAAATAGTTAGTAAAGAAAGAGAAACTTAAAAAAGAAGATCGAAAAGAAATAGAATAAAAGACAAAAGGATAATATCTATCATACATCTCTCATATATGACTGAAACTTTTTTCCAAAAGACAAGTCTTTGAATCCAACATATAAATCCTCTAAAGTAAAAGGGGAAAAAAATTAAACATTTACCTGCGATAATTTTTCTCTAACACCATCACAAACATTTGTAGAGATAGAGGATTTTTGTTTTTGTTTTGTTTTAGGAATAGATGTAGAGATGGAGTAAAATATATTATTAAAAACACTTAAAAAAATAGCAATAAGCACCCACCTAAAAGCTTCTTAGATCCAAATTATTTTTTCAATTTTATTCTTTCATTTCAGACGATGATCAATATTACTTTTTTGATATCTCATTATTCTCTAGCAAGGCAAAAAATTTTTTTGATCCAAATTGAATACCTAGCATAATAACCCATCATGTTAAACAATAACAATAATAAATAAATAAATAAAATGAAAGAAAAACTTACCAAATCGACATAACCTAGAAAATTTAGAATTGTATCTAGAGGATGTATACATATTTTTTCTTTTCCTAAGCAGATTACAAATCAACAATGGAATAAAAAAAAACTATTTTTTTCTCATGCAAATGTAAAATTGTTTTTTTTTTTTTCATCCACTACTTTTTTTTTGTATTGAAACAATCTCTCAAATTTTTTTTGAATGATGGTATATCATTTTAGCTGTAATAACACAAACAATCAGAAAACACATAAATAAAAAAAAATTAATAAAAAAAATTAGGATTTTGAGAGATTAAAAGGCAAAAAGAAAAACAAAGATGAAAAATAAAATTAAAAAAAACAAAAAAAAAACAAAAAAATACTCCACCTTTGCTCTGCTTCAAAGGTAAAGCAAACTCACTACCATAACCACAAAATCTGAAACAAATCCACAAATTTCCAAACAACAAAATGATCAAGAAAAAAAGGAAAAAATAAGACTTATTTTTTACTGAATGAGTGACTTATCTTTCTCATTTTTGAATATTTGATTAATATAATAGAAAATATAAATGAAGATAATTAAAATACGTAAGAAAATTATGCTATAAAAATGAAAAAAATTAATAACAACACCGTTTTTGCTATGTAGAAAAAAAACACTAAAAAAAATTATAGATGATGAAAAATAACAGAAATTCATTTAGTTTTTCACTGTTTTTTTATAATATATATAAGATATTTACTAAACTCAGTTATTGTAATACTTTTAATTTACTTAATAAAGAAAATATTACATAGACCAACAACAAAGAATATAAAATAATAAATTTGAAATGGTGTTTATACCTACTTATTATGTAGAAGTGAGTAAAAATGATCAAATGGAAGTAACTAAGGTTCTGATCCGAGAAAATTACAACTATAATAAAACATCTTGATCTTTTTTCCTTTCTTTCCTTCTAGCAATAATTTTTTTATAAACACATATTAAAGAATTTAAACACTTTCTTATGTTTAATTTTTTTTCTTTTAACAATAAATTTTAATAAACATATATTAAAGAATTTGAACACAGAAAGTAAACTATGACCTCGAAGAATCCCTTAATTTGGAGACCAATGAAACACTTAATCGGGTTTTGCCGTGGCTAATATTTGGATGATGTATCTGCGCCCGCCTTGAAAGTGTCCTATTTAATTTTTTTTTTCCCACAAAACTCCTGTTTACATTGAAAATTATTACTCTTAGCATCGACTTCGCGTTCCTTCAATAGAAATTTTTTTACATATAATTACTGTGTCACATTATTTTTTATTTTTTTATTTATCACATATTATATTAATTTAATTATTTATTATTATATCACATGTCAAAATAAAACCCATAAATCCTATAAAAAATTTATTGTATGGCCGCTTGAAATAGTCTGTTGTAGAACGGTTATATATAAAAAAATTTCTCCTTTACGAGGAAACAAGCTTTTTACCATTATTTTTATTCCCAGAGAATAATATATCACCCAGACTCAACTTTCCCTGCTAGCATAAAGTATTTCTTTACTTTCTTACTTTCATTTTCTGGAGAAAATTGATCAGCTATCGTCTTGGATGGCCTCAGGCTGCAATGGAGCGTAGTACAAAATCTATGATACAAGAGACATTTTTTTCCCCCAAAAAAAAAAAGAAAAAAAGAAAATAAAATCAAACATTTTCTTAATCCACTTAATAATCTTAAAATGAAGTTACAATATAACAATTTCATCACGATCGAACAATCATTCAATCAATATACAAAATTTTATACTGTTTAACCGTACCACACTAGCTAATGATATAAGTTAGAAAACCTGGAGTTGGATTAGAGCTCCAGAGGAATTAGAGTCAGCTAGAGCTGGATTAGAAAACCTGCAGTTGAAAACCTGGATTTGATCACTGAATCAGAAAACTTGGAGTTGGAAAATATGGGGTTCAGACCCAAGGCCTCCACAAAAATGTTGTTTTTTATTTTATTTTATTTTTTGTTTTTATATATATTTCCAAATATTAGGTCTGTCCACTATATATTTGCACTGCAACTATCATGGACCTCTCTATGGGAATTTACAAATTACAACTATCATGAAAATTTAAAACTACCAGTAAAATTTTGGAAACGTATTCTATTTGGTGGTTTAATTATAAAATGATACATAGCATAATATTATTATAAACAATAGGCACACACAACTTACAATTTTCCATCCCTACACAATCACTTGCAAAAACCATTTTCTAATCTATGTATGTGCTTTGATTTTTGCTTTTTTGTTTGTCCTTTTATCACACTGATTGAAATGGACTCGGCCTAGCAACTGGTACACAAATTAAAGGCTTAGCCCTTGGGAGTGTTATTCCAAGTCCTTCTTCCATGTCAACACTATCATCTCCTTCCCCAACCTTCCAATCAAAGCACTGAATCATAGCCCCTAGTGTTGTGTGAACAATTTGCAGAGCAAGTGAGGTTCCAGGACATCCTCTTCTTCCACTCCCAAATGGCAAAAGATTAAAGTGTTGTCCCCTGACATCTAACTGGCTTTTTCCACTCCCTTCTTCACTAAGAAACCTCTCTGGCTTGAACTCGAGTGGGTTTTCCCAATGATTTGGGTCCCTTCCAATAGCCCACACATTCACAAGCAATTGGGTTTTCTCTGGAATCTCATACCCACAAATTGTGCTGCTTTTAGATGACTCTCTCGCAATCATAGGAGCAGGTGGGTGAAGCCTTAATGTCTCTTTCACTGTAGCTTGGAGGTAAGGAAGATTGGCAATGTCTGACTCTTGTACTAGTCTGGTTTTTCTAATTACAGAATCAATCTCTTCTCTTGCTTTTTTTGAAATGTTTGGGTGGTTTATTAGCTCTGCTAGTGCCCATTCTATAGTAGCGGAAGATGTATCTGTTCCAGCTCCAAATATATCCTGCAATTATCAGAAAAAATCACTTCCTTGTTTTGTTTTTCTGCAAATGTCCATGAAACAGGACATTTCTTCAAACATAGGCTATTAGACAATACATATACAATGTTTTCCAAAACAATTTATGCCCGCAAATTCAATGTTAAATAAACAAGAATGAATGATTTTAATGCTGTGTTTTAAACCATTTACCAGGATAAACGCCTTGATGTTTTCTCTTGTCAATCTAATCTCAGATCTCTCATCTTCTGCTATATCAAGCAGAATATCGAGTAAATCCTTCACTCCATGATCATCACCATTTTTCCTTGCCTCTTCGTGCTCTTTTATAATCCGCTCGAAAATAGTGTCAAAATTCTCACGGACTTTCTTAAGCCTTTTTCGGAATCCCTGCAAATCCATATTCTTACAGAATCCAATATAATCGGACAGATTAAATTTCCCAACAAGCTCTCCCGTTTCTTTCACCAATTTCCTGACTTGGTCAGCTTCGTATTCATTCTCAGAACAACTTTGGCTCAAAGCCATTCTGGATATGACATTGTTGGTGACCCTCGTGAGCTCTCCACCAACATCAACTGCTTCGTTTGCATCAGCTTTCTTCAACATCAATTGCAAAAACCTCTTAATCTCTTCGCGTCGAACAGGAAGAAACTGCTCAAGTGTTGGGCCGCCGAGAAGCTCAGACATGCAGAGCTTCTTCATGAACTTCCAGTAAGGTCCATATTTTGCAAAGATGAAACCCATTGTGCCATGTGAGATATATTCTACAGCAGCCCTGTGAGGGCGGTTTGAAAATGAAGTTTCGTGGGTTTTAAGGAACTCTTTGGCAATTTCTGGGGTCGAAGCAACAACGCAAGGAACAGAACCGAGAAAGAGATGGAATAAAGGTCCATAGCGGTTTGCTAGTTTGTGGAGATTTTGGTGTGGCAGTGGACCAAGCAGATGGAGGTGACCAATGATTGGAAGAGCCAGAGGGCTCGGTGGGAGACGAACCTTGGTCCTAATTCTGGCTAATATGGCTCGGACGAGGACTGTGGAAATTAGCCAAACAAGGAAAAGTATGATATAGCCTTGGAAATCTGCCATGGATGAGTTTAGTTGAAAAACAAGATCGGTTTTGATTTCAGTAAGTGCTTTCTCTAGCTCTAGCTTTTGCAAGTTAGATTTTTATAAAAAAAGCTTCTGCAAGTTAGATTTCCTACTATTATAATCGCTTAGCCCCTTTTGTTTTAGACGGTATTTTTTTTTATTTGGTAAAAGTTTTAGACGGTATTGGATAAGACAAGATAAGACGGGCGAATATTGCCGTCAAATCCTGTTTCTTGTCAACTAATGACTATTAATATCTAGAGGACATAATTAAGTCTAATCCCAATCATTATAAACAAACAGTCTTTAAAATATCAACTAAATCTTTTAATTCATCAACTTGTTCTATTTTGTTTCTCTTTTTCGTGACCTCATTATGATCCTTTACCCCATCATATATATTATCTATTTATTTTGGAACAAAATATCAATAATAATTTGTACAGAAATTATATTTTGTAGATTTCTACAAGTTTTTAATTTATAGATAACTTCGTCGGTAAGAATCAATTTTATCCATGAAGCTGTTGCTGATGAAAGGTTATGATCAGAGCATTCACAACATAAATTAGCCCATAATTTGTAACTATTTCTTTGTAAGTGAAATATTGGCAAATCAAAATATACTTAATTAGATCTCTTGCAATAACACAAATTTGGTTTATTTGTTTTTGTAAATAAATTTTAGGTTGTTTGTGAGATATAAATTATTTGCTGCCTTTAGCTAAATATGAGAACATATAGGAAACAAAACAAAGAAGGAGATACTATACAAGTGTTTTTAAAGGAAGATGAGTGATTCTATATGGGCAACTAGCTAGCACAATATTAAATATATATATATATATAAAATAATTTATCACTGTACTTTTTTCTAACAAAATAAAATTTTATATTCACAATTATTCATAGTGGATGACGGTCAATATTGGATACAACATTCTATAATATGTACTATTGAGATTAAACTTAATTTCATTTAACATATTAATTCGCTTTAGATATTATACTATATTCTATTCGATTTTTTTTTTTTGGTAGTAGTAATATACTCAGATTTAAGAAACACACATAATTACTTAGTACTAGAACAGGCTATTACTGGAACCAAGCTGTGCTGCAACTCATGTGCAACTTGCACATCTTTATGCCAGTATTGGGTGTTGGGATCAAGCGGCAATAATGAAAGATAAACGACTGAAGAGGAGTCCTGGCTGCAGTTAGATCGAAATTAAGAACAAAGTCTGCAGATTGAGAGCAGAGGACATGTCGAACATGAGAATGGTGGAAATTATTTCAGTTATATAAAGGTAATTACATCACATGAGAACTTTAAGCCACGATATTTGCACTGCAATTATCGTGGACCTCTCTATGGGAATTTGCAACTATCATGAAAATAAAATTTGGTACAAAATATCATTTTGTCATAACAGTAAAAATTTGTAAACGTATTCTATTTGGCATTGTTATTATAAAAAGCAATAGAGTACGATATCATTACAATCAAAAGGCACAGCCAACTTACAATTTTCCAATCTTATAAAAAAAAAATTACAATAACCATATTCTGTGTGTGCTTTGATTTTTTTCTCTTTTGTTTCTACTTTTATAACATTGATGGAAATGGACTTAGCCTAGCAACTGGTACACAAAATAAAGGCTTAGCCCTTGGGAGTGTTAGACCAGGTCCTTCTTCCATGTCAACAATATCTCTTCCTTCCCCAACCTTCCATTCAAAGCACTGAATCATAGCCCCTAGTGTTGTCTGAACAATCTGCAGAGCAAGTGTGGTTCCAGGACATCCTCTTCTTCCACTCCCAAATGGCAAAAGATGAAAATGCTGTCCCCTGACATCTAACTGGCTTTTTCCACTTTCTTCTTCACTAAGAAACCTCTCTGGCTTGAACTCGAGTGGGTTCTCCCAATGATTTGGGTCCCTTCCAATAGCCCACACATTCACAAGCAATTGGGTTTTCTCAGGAATGTCATACCCACAAATTGTGCTGTTTTTAGATGACTCTCTCACAATCATAGGACCAGTTGGGTGAAGCCTCAATGTCTCTTTCACTATAGCTTGGAGGTAAGGAAGATTGGCAATGTCTGACTCTTGTACTAGCCTGGTTTTTCCAATTACAGAATCAATCTCTTGTCTTACTTTTTTTGCAATGTTTGGGTGGTTTATTATCTCTGCTAGTGCCCATTCTATGGTGATGGCAGATGTATCTGTTCCAGCTGCAAATATATCCTGCAAATATCAGAAAAAAATCACTTCCTTGTTAAGTATATAAATATGGTTTCTCTTTATTCTTCTGCAAATGTCCATGAAACAGAAAATCTCTTCAAACAGGGCTTCATAAACTAGCTAGGCTACTAGTTATACAATGTTCCAAGACAATTCATGCCCAAATTCTATGTTAATTTTTATTTTATAGAAAGATAAACGAAGAATAATGAATTGCTTATTTACCAGGATAAACGCCTTGATGTTTTCTCTTGTCAATTTAATCTCTGATTTCTCATCCTCTGCTATATCAAGCAAAATATCAAGTAAATCCTTCACTCTATGATCATCACCTCCTTCATTTTTCCTTGCCTCTTCGTGCTCTTTGATAATCCGCTCCATCATTGTGTCAAAATTCTGATGGACTTCCTTAAGCCTTTTTCGAATTCCCTGCAAATCCATGTTCTTACAGAATCCAATATAATCGGAGAGATTAAATTTCCCAGTAAGCTCTGCCGTTTCTTTCACCAATTTCCTGACATGGTCAGCTTCGTTCTCATTCTCGGAACACCTTTGGCCCATAGCCATCCTCGATATGACATTGTTAGTGACCCTCGTGAGCTCTCCGCCAACATCAACGGCTTCGTGTGAATCAGCTTTCTTCAACATCAATTGCAAAAACCTCTCAATCTCTTCGCGTCTAACCGGAAGAAGCTGCTCGAGTGTTCGGCCACCGAGAAGCTCAGACATGCAGAGCTTCTTCATGAACTTCCAGTAGGGTCCGTACGGTGCAAAAGAGAAATCAGCAGAGCCATAGGTAAGGTAGTCCACGGCAATTCCTTTGGGGCGGTTAGAGAAGGAAGTTTCATGGGTTTTGAGGAACTCTTTGGCCGCTTCAGGGGAAGAAGCAACGACACAAGGATTGGAGCCGAGGGAGAGATGAATTATGGGTCCGTAGCGGATTGATAGTCTGTGCAGAGCTTGGTGTGGTAATGGAGCTAGAAGATGAAGATGGCCGATGATTGGAAGGGCCAGTGGACTTGGTGGAAGACGAAGCTTGGTTTTGGTTTTGGTGAATATGGCTCGGAAGAGAATTGTGGAAATTAGCCAAACAAGGAAAAGAATGATATAGCCTTGCCAATCTGCCATGGATGAGTTTAGTTGAGAAAGAAGATCCATATTGAATTCAAGAATTGCTCTCTCTTATTAAAGAAGCATTAGGATTTTTTATTTTTATTTTTTTTCCTAATAATTAATACCAAAATTATTCTTGGAAAGGACATTTACATGAGGACATTTTTTTGGGTAAATATTTGGACATTGAGAATTAGTCAATGTTTTTCTTGGATGTCGTACCTAATTTCATACTAAAAAATGATTGGCTTTCTCATAATTTTATACATCTAATTTTTACCAAAAAAAATTTATACATCTAATATGTATGTTATTTTATACATGGAATAGATTCTTAATGCTTTGAAGTTTGATGTATTTGGCATAAAGTTAAGTGTGTCTCTCTCTGCTCTTGGACATGGAAGATAGCCCATTAGCCGGCCTTAGTGATTGCCGTGGACTAAATCCTATTCTTCACGTAATCTACTGTTCTAACTTGTTTGTCACCATGGAATAAAACTAATCTAGTTGTCTTATTGTTGCTGACCTGTTATACCATGTCAACGCCATGACGTGGTAGACCCAGACAATCGTAAATGGGTTTCACTTCTGAAATTTACTGAATTTTAATGGGAATTTGAAAAGATAATTTATTATTTATAGCGATACATCTACATAAAGCAGATTGGGAGTGACTTGTCGTCGTTGATCATTTTGTCAGTTTTTTTTACTTTCTTATATTTTTTTTCATTTTTTTTTGGTTGGATTTTTAAAAACCGGCACTTTTATCTAGGTTTGGGAATTTTATTTTATTTTCAAAAGGACACCATTTCTATATAACCACTTAATTATAGATTTGACAATGTACAATGTTAATTATATTCTATTCATGTTATATTCTATCATTTTTGTATTATGTTATATTGTCTTCCACACTTTTTATCTTGGTTAGAGAATTTTATTTTCAAAGGGGGACCCTTTTTTTTTTTTCTTTTTTTCTTTTCATTATTATGCAAAAATGAAGATCCATTGGAATTAGCTAACTTTGTATTGACCACGAACTAAAATGTTCTTATGCGGTTTATTTTAACAAACAATTCTTTGGATTTAGAGCCAGGTATTGATTTTAGTTGGATGTAGCCATTTCTTAATTAATTTCAACTTAGAAACTGGTTTACTTTTGCTTTTGTTAATTTCAACTTAGAAATTCACCAGGCTTTTGGAATCTTTCTGCTATATGTTGTTATATAGTTATGGACTTTTAGGTTAATTGGGAGTTTTTTTTTTTTTTAAATTAATGAAGGATTACTTGGATCCTAACTTAAAGAGATATATACAAAGGAATTAGGAAAATGATCACATTTTTTATAATTTGAAAAACATATTAATGGGGTGTATTCAATTAGAACTTTTAGAGACTTTTTTAAATCATAAACTTTTGTAAACTTTAATAAATTTTTATAGACTTTTGTAGAGTTTATAAAAGTATTCTTGACTTTAAATGGCTTTTATAATTTTTTTTAAATGACTTTCATAGATTTTGAATAACTTTTATAAACTTCTTTTTTTTAATGATTTATAAATTTAAACGATTTTTATTGACTTTTATGTTTAAAAACTTTTATATTATTTCACATAGCTACGACATTTTTTTATACACTTCTTTTGATTTTCATTTTGAAAAACATTTTAGTATACTTTCATTAACTTTTAAATATAATATAAACTTCGTAGTTGTATAATTATATTTTTTTACATCAATAAAATATTTTTTAACATAATAAAAATATAAATTATCTCAATAAAAAAAATTATTTCAAAAATTATTTACCGAATTCATAATTATTTTAATTTTTTAGTATTTAAAAATATATTAGATATTATACTTTTCATATTAAGCAAAAGTAAATGAGCAAAATTTTTTTAAAAAAAAATAGTCATTTAGGTCTTTTCTCAAAGCAGATCACAGATTTATTGCAATTTGTTATATTTATATATTAAAAAAATAAAAAGTTGCATTTCTATAAAAAAAAAAGTATTATTAATTATTAGCAAATATATAATAAAGAGAACCAAAAAAAAATCCATAATGATTTTTTTTAGACTTTGGTTTCACAATAGAAAATGAGATGAATGAGATGAAGAAGAAGAGAGATGAGGAGGAAATAGCTCCAAAATAATGTATAATATAAATTTAATTGAAATAATTTAAAATTTTTTTAAAAGTTTATAAAAGTTTTGGAGTAGAGTGAGATACTTTTTATAAGCATAAAATTTCTATTTTTTGATTAAAAAATCTAAAAAAGTCTTTCATTTATAAAATGTTTTAAAAATCATTGACAAATTAAATAACTCATAATTTTAGAAATTTTTTAAAAGTTTACATTAAAAATCATTGACAAATTAAATACCTTATACTCCATAATTTTTTAAAAGTTTAGATTGAATACCCCTTGAATTTATAAATTTTTTAAAAGTCTTGATTAAATAAATCTAAATTTTTTAATTTCACAAAAGTCTTGATTAAATATACCATTTTTAGTTTGACTTACTTTTTCTGTATGTGATTCTATAACATGTAGAGTATGATTTTCGATTTTATATGGTCTTAATATAGATGTCTACATATGATCAGTCCATTTTTTCAGCATTACTAAACTTGCATAACCAAACATTAATATTAAAAAAAATGTTCTTTTTCCTTTTTTATTTGTTATTTGTTATCTTATCTTTTGTTTATATTTTTTTTCACCTTGCATTTTATTAGAACCTAATTAACACAGCAATTTTGAAAAAATGATCTATGAAGAAAATAAAGTTCAATATGTTTGGGATTTTGGCTATAGATTTGTAGAGATTAATTGGTTATGCATGCAATTTGGAAGCATAATATAAATAATAAAGTAAAGTTAAAATAAAAGATGTACTTAAAGGTAGTGTTATTAGCTATAAAAATATGTCGCAGTAGTCAAACAAAAATGTAATTGGCCTAATATCAAGCAATCAGAAATTCTAAATGTTTAAGCTGTTAGCATAAATCAAAGCTAATACAACAGATACATATATTTATTTTTAATAAAAGCAACAGATACATTGTAGAACCCGATTTTAAGATTAATTCAAAGTACCAAACATAAAAGTTTTACAATGATAATAGATTATGTCTAGTGTGGTATATAAGAATAAATTTAAGACTTGATTAGCACTTTTAAAATAATAATAATAGCCAAGTCAGCCCTTACAAATAATATCCAAGACATTAGGACTGTGCATGAAAACTGAAAAAAAAAATTCTACTGATCAAACAGGACCGAACAATATGTCTCAATTGTTGAAAAACCATGTTCTGTTGAAATTTTTACTAAGGTATTTATTGCACCAAGGCCCAAATCTAGTGATCAAAATGAGGCCTAAATGTGGCTGGTTATGAAATAATTAAATTGGATCAATATTGACAAAAATCACTAAATAACTTTTTGATCTATCATTACAGGTTATTTTTACTAAAATCCAAAAAAGTCAAAAGGCCCAATTTTTTCTATTTCTATCAAAAATCAGGTACAAAAGAAAAAAAAAAAAAGGCTAGAAGACACATGTCAAATAATCTATGAAGTAAAAATTTTATCCTAGAATTTTAACACTTGATCTTTAATATAAAAGTATTAATGTAAACAAGGGTGAGGATTTTTTTAAGAAAATCTGGGGATTTGTGCCTCCAAATTTGGCCCCCTCTCAAATCCTCCCAATCTTTCTCACTGCCCCATTTCTCATTTTCTCTTTCTTTCTTTTGCAATTTCTTCTTCTTCTTGCCTACACACCGAGCACATGACACTCAAATATCACTTTTTTCTTTTTTTTACCTTGGCTACTTTCAACTAGAGAAAGAGAGAGGAGAGATTCCCAATGGACAATGAACTTTGGCATCAAAAGGAAACACTAACAATTCCATCCGGGCCACTCTAACCGAATTTTTCCATTTTTACAGTGTCAGACGACCATAAATCCATAAAACAAGAAATGAACCAATAATACACTGCAACACTATGATATATATATATAACTATTATTTGAGTGATATAGCTTACTATTCAGAGAGTAACAATCTACTATAAATACACATAATTGCACATCCAATACGCTATTGCATGACTAAATATATATAGTAAACGACATACTTCGTATTAGCAAAATCATATATATATATATCCATTTCTGATGATGGTGAAGAAAACCGCCTTCATTAATTATTGTTGCTGTCAATTTGAATTGTTTTTGCAAATTAAAATTATTGTTACTAGTATTACTGGGAAAGGCGTTAAGGTTAAAAACCAAGCAATCAATTGCTGCTTTTTCAGAGTCATGCATGAAGAAGGAAGTGGTCCATGAAGTTGAAACACCTTCCTGAATGTGCCAAATGTCATATGCGTTTATAATAAAATTGGGATATTATCTCAAACTTCATCTTTGTCTTAATTTCTCTGTTTCTTTCAGTCTAATGGTTATACCTTCTGATTAATATATATTTGTTATATAACTTCCATACTGATCATGATGTTGATCAAAGCTGTGATAGAGAGGTTTATACAAACCCATATATTGTCACTAATAATCCATTAATATATAAGATATAATGTCACCTAAAATCTCTAAACTATATTATTAATGACACTTGGGTCTTCAAACTAGTTTTTTGATAAATTAATTTCTGAATTTGCTAATTTATTTTATCAATTTAATCTTGTTATACTATTAAATAAATTAACTATTCAATTGTATAATAATTTTTAAAATTTAGATTAATATTTGTTATACATATTTATATATACATAATATAAATAAATTATTATTATTTTTTTGTCAATTTAATAAAATTTATAATTTAGACTAATAATTATTTAGATATATAATAAACTATATAATGCCATGATTTGAACAGGCCCAAATAAGTGGGCTTCAAATGGGGTTTCAAACCAGCTCAAATATATCAAACTTTGAATTTTGTCTACATTAAAAATATAAAATTCTTCGCAATTACCAATTATAGGGTATTTATAAATATAGAAATATTATATTATACCACGAAAACGTTACAAGTTACAACATTTAACCTATTAACAAAATTAAAAATAAAACATTTCAAAAAAAAAAAAAAGGGAAAAAACTTGAACAGAAGATTCAAACCCAAATATTTCATGGGCTTCCACACCCACCCAACGAGCCCATTAGATAAACACAGATGGACTAAGCCTGGAAACGGGGACACAAACCAGAGGATGAGCCCTAGGAAGTGAAATTCCTGGTCCCTCTTCCATGTCCACTCTTCCATTCCCTTCTTCCCCAACCTTCCACTCAAAGCACTGAATCATAGCACCTACAGTTGTCTGAACAACCTCCATAGCCAACGAAGCTCCAGGACAGCTTCTTCTTCCACTCCCAAATGGCAAATACTCAAAATGCTGCCCTTTTACATCCAATTGGCTCTTTCCTGTAAACCTCTCTGGCCAAAACTCCAGCGGCTTTTCCCAGTGATTCGGATCCCGACCCAAAGCCCAGACATTAACAAAGATCCGGGTCTTCGCCGGAATATCATAGCCATTGATGGTACAGTCCTCTGTTGCCTCTCTCACGATCAGAGGCCCAGTTGGGTGAAGCCTAAGCGTTTCTTTGACTATGGCTTGGAGGTATGGAAGTTTGGCGATGTCCGATTCTTCTACTATTCTGCTCCGTCCCACTACAGTGTCGATTTCTTGCCTTGCTTTTTCAACAATGTTTGGATGGTTAATTAGCTCCGACAATGCCCATTCAATCGTAACCGCAGATGTATCAGTCCCTGCTCCAAACATATTCTGCACTCAAATCAAATTTGAAAGGTGCGTTATAATTGAGTTATATAATTTTAACAGCCCTTTCACTTGTTGACCATAAAATCAGATTTAAGCCAAACCCATGAAAGAAAGAAATAATTTTGAAATTTAGCACGATGAGGTTTTACAACTCTAATATCATATTAAACTACAAATCTAACATTTTCGAAATTATACGAAGTTATATAATTGGGTTGTACATTTTATCAATATATGCACATTTAATATTTTGCATAATCTATGTATATCGTATAATGCATATGTGAAATGGCTCTTTTTTGTTTTGTTCTTTTTTTTTTTAATGAATATATGTGAAATGGCTCTGTTTTACCATTATGAAGGCCTTTATATTTTCTCTGCTCAATTTGATCTCTGAATTCTCATCCTCATAGATATCGAGCAGAATATCAAGTAAATCCTTAACTCCATCTTCATCTTTTTGATTCCTCTTCTTCCTGGTTTCTTCGTGTTCCTTCATCATCTTCTCCATCATTCTGTCATACTCATCTCGTACATCCTTGAGCCTTTTTCCATACCCTTGCAAGTCTAAATTCTTACAGAACCAAAACATATCCGAAGCATTAAATCTGCCAGCGAGTTCGCACATTTCTTCAATTAGCTTCCTCACTCTGTGTGCTTCACCTTCATCCTCAGAGCACCTCTTATTCAGTGCCATCCTCGAGATCATGTTGTTTGTTAACCTTATAACCTCTGCTCCCACATCCAATTCCTGACCCTTTTCAGCTTTTCTCTTCGTGAACTGTAAAAACCGCTTGATCTCTTCTCGTCTGATTGGAATATGAAGTTCCAATGTCCGACCCCCAAGAAGCTGAGACATGCAGAGCTTCTTCATGAACTTCCAGTAAGGTCCATAAGGTGCCATGGTGAAATCTGCTGAGCCATAAGTGAGGAAGTCTATGTTGGCCATCTTGGGTCGGTTCAAGAAACTGTTTTCATTGGTTTTAAGGCACTGTTTAGCCATTTCTGGTGAGGAAACAATGACACAGGGTTTGGAGCCGAAGAGGAGGTAGATTAGAGGTCCATAGCGGTTTGAGAGTTTGTGAAGAGCTTGGTGAGGGATTCGACCGAGGAGGTGTAGGTGTCCGATGATTGGTAGGGCTCTTGGGCTTGGAGGAAGACGAGGTTTAGTTCGAGTTTTGGAGATTATGATTCTCATCAAGATCATGGAGGCTAGCCATAGGAGGAGAAGATAGAAGTAGTCTCGGAAATCAGCCATTATTGCCAAAGAATGTTGGAAAGCTCTCTGTTTCTAAAAGGCATACTTATAAAAAAAAGCCTTTTTTTTTCAAAAAATTAAATACAAATTTTGTTTGTTGACATGTACATAGAATGCAATATAACACAATTAGAAATGTACTTGCTAATTAACATATTAATATCAATATAATTAAAAAAATGTCACTAATAGATTAATCTGTTTAACTTTAAATTTATATGAATTGATTAAATTAATAAAAAAATTAAAATAACACTAAATAAATATATATTTTGATATATTATAATGCAAATATAATAATATAATATAAAGAATAATATTTTTTTAAAAATTAAATTAAACAAATCAATCCGTTTAACACAAATAACAAATATTAAATAGGCAAGTTAAAATTTAAAAATTTCAACACGATTAATAAACACGATGACACAAAAGTACCGATCAACTTGAATTCCCACCCCATTGTAAGTCTTTTGCCAATAAGTTGAGAAAAAATAATAAGAAAAATAATTTTGTATATATATGTTGTTTAGGGAGAAAGAGAATCTATATATTAATTAAAGATCTCAACTAATAATTTGGTGTTTTCTACATTATCTCCTATCATATTCTCGCCATTACTTCTCTAGTGAAAACAACTAAAATGTAAGCATGTTTTCGTAATAAAATGATTTTGGTCTTTTTCTTCTTTGCTTTGTTTGTGTAATTACTTAATATTTACATGTATACATCGTACATATTGTCAATATGTCTAAATTTAATAAACCTGAGATATTAACATTACTAATTAACATTGATGAAAAGTATTTGGACTTGTCACAAATGTTGAAATACCATGATATATATACATCTCTGATGATGGTGATGAAAACGACTATCATTAATTATTGTTATTATTAATTAGTGTCTTCATTGCAAATTGAAATTATTATTACTAGTATTATTGGGAAAGGCATTAAGGTTAACCAAGCAACCCAGTGCTGCTCTTTCATGGAATCATGCATGGCGTGAAGGAAGTGGTCCTCTGTAGTGGTCCATGAAGTTCAAACCTTCGTGGATATGCCAAAAAATATGCGTTTATAATAAAATTGGTATCTTATCTCCAACTTCATCTTTGTCTCTAATTTCTTTGTTTCTTTCAGTCTAATGGTTAAACATTCTGATTAATATATACTTCTTGTATAAATTCCGTACCGATAATGATGTGGATCAAAGCTATGATATATATTGTTATCAATAATCCATTAACATATGTATATATATATGCATAGTTGGTCCTTAATTCAGACTGATTTGAAATGTTTGATAAATATCTTTTAACAAATTTTGGCGTATTATTGGATACTTCCAATAGTGAATGAGCATTGGGATTTTGAACTGATTTTTACACCATTAAATTTATATATTTAATAGACAATATGATATTTGTCAAATATTTTGGTATATAACCGGCCCAAGTTTATATAGATCATATTATTATTGTTTTTTTTTTAAGTGCATAAGTTCATTTGTTGTCGATATCTTTCCAGGCTTGTCTGATGAAAGACGAAGGTGATTTTTGAAAGATTAACGATAAAATGTCAACATTAGATGTAGACGTAGTTCAGAGTCAGAATTGAAAATTTTTCATAATCAACAGTACTTTTAGTGTGAAAAATAGAAAATTCTATCATTTATTTAACACAATGGTCATGTTGAATTTTTTTTTTTTTAATTTAACTTGTTAATTGGGCAATTGTTCCATTTCCATTTTAATTGGATAAATATGTATACATAGATTTCGTTCATTGCTAAATAATTAGTCAAAAAAGAAAAAAGAAACTTGCTTAACTTTTGGTTAAGTAGAAATGATCTTTCAGTTTTTTGATAATTTAACTTTTAAGAACGGTGAATACAATTTAAGATTGTTAACATAGAACCAATCATCTTTTGTGTGTTTTTCGGCTTAGAATCGTTTATGATAACAATTCGATAGATAAAATAAAAAATAAAAAAAGGTTTTATTATTATTATTATTATTATTATTATTATTATTATTATTATTATTATTATTATTATTATTATTATTATTATTATTATCATTATTATTATTATTATTATTTTACAAGTATATTTGTATAAAAATAAGAAAACGATGCATCAACTTGAATCACTGTTCAGAATATATATGTAAGAATAAAAAAAAACAATCTAATATCCCATCCTAAAACAAATCAGTCTACAACCTTATTCATATTCCTTGGGAAAAAAGAAATTTCACAGAATCAAACTTATGCAAATATCCTCATATAACATCAATTATAACAGCAAGTTTCAAGATAAATTGGATCCTCTGAAGCAATACTACTAATAATTAAGCTCCTTCAAGTCTATCGCCTTCAAAAATTATAACTCTACCACCCAGAAAAGTTAATCAATCTCTCTCTTCAAAATCAACAAGAAAACTAATTGTATCATTGAAAACACTGAGACATGCCTTCCATAACGAAAGATAGATATCAGAAACACTAATAAAAGACAAAAAAATATTAGATTAGAGATAAACAAACAGTAAAATAAGAAAAGTATAGATAGATGACCATCAAACTTCTGGATTTGCCTAGTACTCCAAAAAGAGAATGTCAATAATAATTTGTAACAATACGAATGTGGGTAGACTGTGCCACATATATACAAGGGAAATTTTGGCAAATTGAGATATGCTTAATTAGGTCTCTTGCAATAATATAAATTTTGCTTATGGACAACCATTATAATTAAATTAAACTGGTACAGAAATTTTTAGGTTGTTTGTGAATTACAAGATTCTACAATATGTACCGAATTGAAATTGAACTTAATTTGCAATTAACATTGTACCGTAGCAATAGATTCGCATTTTTATTTTATTTTGGTAATAGTAATAGATTCAGATCTAAATATAAGAAAAACTTATGCTTCAAATTAAGAAAACACACATAAGAATGTACAAGAAAACATATGTGTTACAGGCTTTTCAAGGTTACACACATAATTTCGAATTAAGAAAACACACACAATAATCTACAAGAAAACATAAGTGTTGCAGGCTTTTCAACGTTACAAACAGAATAAAGAAGTACCATATAGATCCATTTATTACAAACTTTTAGCACATATATTAATTTAGAGCCTAATTAAGAGAAGCGCATGGTACAGCTAAAGGGTAACAAACGAGTGGTTTGGCCATTTCCGCGGCAAAACCCGAGCCTTGTCTGAGATCAACCAAGCCACCGTCTTTCACTTTCCAATCAAAGCGCTGGACCAAGGTTGCAACCGCCGGTTGCATCAGCAGCATAGCCAGAGACGCACCGGGACAGCCTCTCCGGCCACTTCCGAAAGGAAGGTACCGGAAATTCTGACCCTTGAACTCCATTTGGTGCTCGCCGATTCTCTCCCCGGACCTCTCCAAAAACCTCTCCGGTATGAACTCCTCTGGGTCCCTCCACTGAGCTGGGTCCCGCATGACTGCATACACGTTGACCAGAACCCTCTCCTTGGCTTTGACCAGGTACCCGTTGACCGTGCAATCCTCCGCGCATTCCCTTATGATCAACGGCGCTGATGGATGGAGTCTCAGCGTTTCCCTCATCACAGCTCGAAGGTAAGGAAGATTCGGTATGTCTGACTCTTTGACCAGCCTGTCTGGTCCCACCACTGAGTTGATCTCGTCCCTCAGTTTCTTAAACGCTTGAGGATGGTTGATGAGCTCTCCCATGGCCCACTGCATGGCTGTAGACGATGTGTCTGTCCCAGCCATGAAAATGTCCTGTTTCACGTTCAAAATCATTTTTTAAATTGAATTACCGCTTTATTTGAAAATTAAAAAATTTCTTATTAATTTTTTCTTTTCTTTTTTAATTTATGTTCAGTCGGAGTGGAATTGAAAGTAAATCGGTATAATCCTAAACAAAAACTTCAAAGTAAACTATATATAAAAGGTTTCCGAGAAAAACTCACAAGCAAAAAGGACTTGATGTCGTTTCTGGAGAGTCTCAATTCAGCAGTCGGGTCGCTGTAAGTCTCCAACAGTATATCCACAAGATCCACAGTCGTTTTCTCGTCGGAACCACTACCATAACTGTTAGCTTCGCGTTGTCGCAAGATGTTTTCGACCAGCTGATCGAAACACTTCAGGGCCGAAACGAGCTTTTTGCCATTCCCAGAGAAATCAAGAAACCTGAAAGGCCCTAATATGTCACCCGAACTCAGCTTGCCAGCGAGCATCAAGCAGTGGTGGACCCACATCTTAATCTTCTCGGCCTCGTTGCCACTTCCCGAGCACCTCGAGCTCATCGCCATCCGACAAATGACGTTGTTGGTCAAAGCGGTGAGCTCGGTGCTCAAGTCGCAAGGCTGTCGCTCTCGAGACCTCTCGCTGACTCTTTCGAAGAGCTTAGACACCTCTTGCTGGCGGATTCCGATGGAGCGGTCGAGCTGAGGCACCGCCAGAAGCCGAGTCATGCAGAGCTTCTTCATGAACCGCCAGTAGTCGCTGTACTGGGCTGTGACGAATCGGGAGCCTCGGTAGATGAAGTACTCGGAGGATCCAAATTCGGGTCGGGAGGAGAAATTGAGCTCCTGGGTTTTGAAGATTTCTTTGGCCACGTCGGAGTCGGAAACCACAACGCAGCTGGAGAAGCCGAGACGGAGCTGCATGAGAGGGCCATGGAGGCGAGCTAGGGTTTGAAAGGACTTGGGCAAGACTGAGCCTATCAGGTGGAGGTGGCCGATGATGGGTAGAGCAAGGGGACTCGGTGGGGCTTTCACTGCTGAAGGAATATTACTGGGCTTTAGTCGAAGGTGGGTTTTGATGAACAAGCGGAAAACTAAGGCAGCGAGGATAATCAGCAGAAAATAGACATTGAAGAGGTCGCTGGCATTAGTAATTGCCATGGATATATGTTGGTCTTTGTGCTTTACAAATTTAGGTCAACTCAGTACTCCTTCAGAAACTTTTATCTTACAGGCACAGGAGGGAAACCATGCATATAGTTTTCTTATATAATGTTCAATATTTCTAAAGGACATTTTTGTCAAAACTATAAAAGTTTTAAATTTTGTGTAAATTTGTAAATTGTCTTCCATATTTCATATTTAGCATCTATAATTTTTAAGCTTAACAAAAATAAGCAGTACTTGTTTCTGTAATTAGTTAATAAGTTCTAAAGGCATAAATGCTAACATTTGGATTGATGTTGTGAATGTTTATTAATTCAAAAAGCATATGTGTTAAATACGAAGGAGGCAATTTGTAAATTTGCAAAAATTTTAAAGTAAAACTCTAATATATGTAATTGAATAATGCTACAAGTATTAAATTTATTAACTAAATTTTTTATATTTAATTATGTGACAATTTATTAATTGTTGATAAATTTGAGAAGAAAAAAAAAATCAAAACCACCTACNATGAAAAAAAAAATTGACTCTTTAAAATAAAATAAAATTTTAAAGATTCTTTTGGATATGCTCTAAGGTGGTTAATTTCATGGGGTTTCTCAACAACAACAGACATACGTGTAACTAATTTAACTTAGTCGAACAGATCAAAAGTGAAACAACACATAAAATTCAATAAGAATTACATTTAAAAAAAAAATTAATATATAACTCAAACCTTTCATTAATTATAATTGTAGTATAACATTTTTACAACACTTAGGAGTGTGTATTCAATTTAGAATTGGTTGGATTTTAAAAGAGTTTAAAAGTTTAGAAGTATTCAATTCAGAAGTCAGATAGCCTATACAAATTAGGAAGTATTCAATTAAGATTTTAATGGATTTTATAAAAGTCTATTAAAATCTAAGTTTGGTGTATTTAATTAGGACTTTTAGAGACTTTTGCAGACTTTTTTAAATCATACACTTTTGTAAACTTTAATAAATTTTTATAAACTTTTGTAGAGTTTATAAAAGTATGCTAACTTTGAATGACTTTTATAAAAAAAAAAATTAAATGACTTTCATAGACTTTGAATGACNAATTTTCTAAATTTTTTTTAATGACTTATAAATTTAAACAATTTTCATAGACATTCATGTTTAAAGACTTTTATATTATTTCACATAGCTACAAAATATTTTTATACAGTTCTGTCGATTTTCATTTTAAAAAACGTTTTAGTATACTTTCATTAACTTTTAGACTTCGTCGTAGTATAAAATATTTTTTTTACATCAATAAAATATTTTTTAAAAGAATAAAAATATAAATTACTTTAATAAGAAAAATNAAAATGAATTATAAACTCATCAATATCATTAAGTGGCAAAGGCAAAGGAGAATTAATAACTTTGGGGAGGAGATAGTGTCCCAATAGTTCACAAATTCAAGTCCTTATTATTTTTTTCTTTTTTATTTCCCTTTAATTTCTCAATCTCTCCTGATTTCTTCGGTATTAGTTTATAATTACAATTTATCAGTTATTTAACTCTGCCCGTTATTTGCGGAAAGTAAAAGAATAATGCATTTGGGCTTTTCAGATATCCATAATATTAATTATTAATGTTTTAATTTGTGACTAGTTACAATTGATCTTCATTAATTCCGTCCAATATTTTCCCTTCAAATTCTTGCTTACAACTTAAGAAAACATATATATAAATAAATATATATAACAAAATTAAACATCATTATATTGCAAAGAAATGGCAACCTCTAACACCGAGAAAAGTATGGAAATCAAGCTTCTAATAGATAGAAAGGAACAAAGAGTATTGTTTGCTGAAGCAGGAAAGGACTTCGTGGATTTCGTCTTCACCCTTTTGTCAATGCATGTTGGCTCAGCCGTTAGGGTTCTTCTTTCGAGTACTAGTACTGGAATGGTGGGTTCTCTAGGTAAGCTTTACAAGAGCATAGAAAATCTAAGTGATACTTGCATCCAACCTACCCTAAACAAAAAAAGTTTTCTCAATCCCAACTTATCCTCACTTGGTGTCATCGTGACCCGGCTTTTATTGCCGAATGATGGATTATTTGCCGAAAAGGTTTATAGATGCAGCCGGGATGCCTCGAAAAGCTTGTGTTCTAGGTTTGTTTCTGACGACCCACGAGCCATATGTCCTAATTGCAAATTCCAAATTTCAATTGAGACCACCTATGTTGCTCCGCCTGCTGCGACACAAGAGGGAGGGTATGTGAAAGGGGTTGTGCCTTATATGATAATGGATGATTTGGAAGTGAAGCTCATGTCCACCATTTCAACCATAACAATGCTTAACTCTTGCAATAAGAATATTGCTGACCTTGAGGGGAAGATGGTTTCTGTAGGCAAGGATATTGAGGTACGACTTAGAACACAGTATATATATATATATATATATATATATATTATCTTGGGGCAACACATATTGAAAGTTGAATAAGCGTGATAAAAAATTTTACATGTCTATCTAATTTGGATAAATTTTGAACATAAAATTTTTAATGAAAAAATTACTGTATATAATATATAAGTTTAATCCTTTTTAGTTGTTTAATTAGTTAATATTTATATATAATATCATTTAGTCTCATGTTATCTGATTTTTTTTTAAAACATATCAGTGCTTAATTTTGAAAATTGATTCTATATTATTCTAAAAATTAGTATTTAAGATCGGTTTAATTAAATAAAATAAAAAACTAAAGTAAAACTGATCTTTTTTTTTTCCTATGCTTCAAAATCTGTGTGTATATATATACGGGATGGGAGATTGGAAAAACATTCCATTTAAAATTGATATTTATGAGTGGACTTATTACATGACAAAGTATTTCTTTTTTTTGGAAAAATCGTTCTTTTCTCTAATTATTTAATCACTTTAACAGACTAATTGGCCATGAATCACACTCCTTCGTTTTTTTGAGTTAAATAAAAATAATTTGCCATTATTTAAAAATCGAAATATATTATTTTGTTTCATGATCACGGGCTTAAACTTTCTTCTTCTTCTTTTTTGGTTTTTAGTTTCATTACAAGGGTGTGTTTTCTTCCCCCTCATTTTTTTATCTCTCTCTCTCTCTCCTCTTTTTCTAAAAGAAATTAAAAAAAATAAAAGCCATAATTATGAAACAACTAATTATAAAAAGCATTTTTGTTTTTCTCATTGATATATGTAGGGGTTGAAATTGCTGAAGGCTTCGTTGGTGACTAGGACTGTTCTCACGGAAGTCTTCCTGGGTGAAAGCAAGCTTGAAAGTTGAAAGCTGATTGTCGCTCAAAATGACGACATTGCAATTAAGTTTTATTACATTTAGTAACTGTTTGTGTTATTAATTTTGGAATATTGGGTACTACAATCTATGTTTTTGTTTAAAAGATAGATATTTTACATAAATATAACGAGGGGGTTTTAGATTTTTTTTACTTTTGGTTAGCTTAAATTTGTTTATAATTAATTTAGAAATTGGTCGCTCTTGTTTTGTTAATGCTGGATTAAAAAATCTAATTCACTAGAGATTTTATTAAGATATATCTCCTGGAACAAAAATAAAGACAATTCAAGACGCGAAATTGCACCCAATTATGAATGAAAATTCAATTAATGGACAAAGTTTCAACTTGAAGAGTTTTATGTACAATTCGAATAAATATTCGAAACTTAACTGGTTGAGTAGAATGTGTTTAGAGAAACACTAAATTATCTCTGCTAGATGTTCTCAATTTTCTAAGATGCCAATAATGAAGTTTTTTTAACCCATTTGTGCAATTAAATATATAGGCAGACCTTAAAAATACAGCTGGTAATAAAAATGAAATGCAACAATGGTAATGAAACTAATAAGCAAGTATCAAAAATTATCAAGATAATTTTTTAATTAAGTGAAAACCTGCCGTTTATAAGGAGAAAAACACCACGGGAGCGAAGCGAATAAAAAATCTTCAAATAATAATAATAATCCAATTTGTTACAAACGTTCTTCAAAAATATTTGTTCACAGCTTTCTTTCTTTTTTCTTCTTTTTTTCCCCTGAATTTGAATATGTACTATATGTCGTTGTTCTTGTGATTATGTTGCTGTAATTTGTACCATATACTAAGGTCTTGACATGGATATCCAATGGCTTTGTTCATCAGATATCATAGCAAACAAGTTCGTCGTCAATGGATCTAAACGAACAGTTAACCCATTGCTACTACGCTCTCCTCCAACTCCATTTGATGATTTAGTACCACCATTTATCACTTCTTTTTTTCTTTTTCTTTTTTCTCTTCTTAGCTTGCAATTTAAGTTTCTATATGTTTTCTAATTAATCTTAGATATATAATGAAAATATCTGCACATTTTTAACTTATAAATCTACCCTGGTAATCTATCATTAACGACGGCATCAATGCTAAAATACTTATAAGTGACGAAGATATTGTTGATAATAGATTAATAGTGATGACCTATAAGTTAAAAATCTACACATAAAGGAATGATTTAGTGCAGTCTTTGCAAGTTGAAATACCCTATAAAGTCTAATTTATTCACATAGAGGACAATATAATTAATTTGAACACTAACTATCTTCATATTTGTCAAAAGTTACACTTTAATCTATTTGGGTTAAATTTAACATAATCTATTATGCACTTTAATACCCTTTAAAAAAATTTTGTACCAATTGTATAAAATATTAAAAAGAAATTTTGATTTATATTTTTACCCATTTAAAAACTTTTGTTTCATCCTAAATTGCAATATATAATTATTTACCATAAAAAAATAAAAATAAAAATAAATTTAAACCTGTATATCGTTTCATCATGAAAAAAAAAAATTTCATCCTAAAAAATTTTCATTTATTTTTTTTCTGTCTAAAGATATTATTTTTCATCCTACAGTTATTCACTAAGAATTTTTGCAGATTTTTTCATCTAATTTTATTTTTTGTCAAACAACTTCTAAGAATACAAAAGTTTTATGATAAAAAAATCCATAGGATAAAAAACTATATAGGATGAAATAAATTTTCATGATAAAATAATATTAGCAATTTAAGATAAAAAAAAATATAGAAGAAAAAATATTTAGGATTAAAATAAATTTTAATGATGAAAAAACATGAGGAAAAATATATATGATGACACAAATTTTAATACTACATATTTTTCTTAGCAAATTAGTATGAAAAAATTTTAGATGAAAGAATATTTTAGGATAAAAAAAATTCATAATGAAAGTGTATATATAAGATAAAAAATAATTATGATAAATAATAACTCTTTAGCAATGTAAGATAAAATATTTTTAGATGGAAATAAAATTAGGTAATATTTTTTTTAGCGTTTCAAATAATTGTTAAAAAAAATTTGAAGGTAACAAAGTGCAGGATTTTGTTAGATTAATCCAATTGAATTAGAGTGTAATTTTTTGCAAATCTGAAAATATTACCATTAAATGTTCAAATTAATTACAATGGTATGTATATGAATAAATTAGATTATAAAAATACTAAATTGCATGTAATCCAATAATATATTGATGCATATCATTTGGTAAACATTATAATGCCTGTAGCACTACCATTTTCTAAAAAATTTGTTGAATTAATCCAACATGCTAGTGACAAAGGCACCATTACTAATAGTTATTAGCAGCGCTCCCTACACAAATCTCAAGAAAAGAGAACAAAATTTTGACTGATAAAATTAATAGATTATGTCAACAAAAACTATACTATAATTAACACTTATGTTTTTGAACTATTTTTTTTTCAAATTGTTTCATTGTTGGTTTCTATTTAATTTTTTTCTAATTAACTGACACTTAGGTAATTTAATATAAAGTGAATTTGGAGAGTTAAATTTCATTATGTATTTTAACTTTTTTATTTAAAAAGCCCATTGGAGTTGTCAAATTGAAGATTGCTTTTTAAAATAAATAAAAAAATTGATACTTTTAAAGAGTCAAATGGAAATGCTTAGTCCTACTCTTTATTTTATTCTTTTTTTTTTAATTTAAAGATCCTATTTGAATTATGAAGAAGAAATTTTGACTCTTTAAAATAAAAAAGTTTAGATTTTTAAAGATACTTTTTTTTTTTTTTTTTGTGAAATTTTTAAAGATACTTTGAAGATGCTCTAAGGTGGTTAATTTTATGGAGTTTTTCAACAACAACATACATATGTGTAACTAATTTAACTTAGTCGAACAGAACAGAAGTAAAATAATACATAAAATTTAATGAGAATTATATTTTAAAATAATAATAATAATTAATATATAACTCAAACCTTTCATTAATTATAATTGTAGTATAACATTATTTACAACACTTAATCTTTTTTCTTCTTTTGAATATATATACAAATTAACATTAAAAAAACAAAAACTAGAAACCAAAATCAAAATGAATTATAAACTCATCAATATCATCAAGTGGCAAACACGTCAAAGTCACGAACCATCGCAGAGAAAGAAGAATTAATAACTTTGCAGAAGAGATAGTGTCCCAATAGTTCACAAGTTCAAGTCCTTTTGATTTCTTCGGTATTAGTTTATAATTACAATTTATTAGTTATTTAACTCTGCCCGTTATTTGCGGAAAGAAAAACAATAATGCATTTGGGCTTTTCAGATATCCATAATATTAATTACTAATGTTTTAATTTGTGACTAGTTACAATTGATCTTCATTAATTCCGTCCAATATTTTCCCTTCAAATTATTGCTTACAACTTAAGAAAACATATATATTGTGCGGAAATTACCCTAGAATCTAAAGCCAATTGAAGAACAAATCAAAAAACACAGAAAGATTACTTGGTTCGGTTACCAATTGTAACCTACATCCAAGGCAGGATTCAAGAATCCTAGGCTTAAACCACTATCCCATATCAGAATATTACACACTCAAGAACCAATCCTATCAAGATTGTTCTCTGCTTCTCACTCTCACATACAAGACTCACAGTACAAAGCAATCCCCAGCTTTTCCCATATTACAGAGTCTCTCACCAGTGAAATCACAGAGATGAAAAACTAGAGAAGAAAAGAAAAAGTATCATAACTGTCGTAATCTCTCTTTTCTACCCACTCTCAGATTCTATCTCAATGTTGTGTGTGTTGTACAGGTGTTAGTTATATATACAATTAGAACTAAAAGAATTCTAACCCCTCATAGTGGATGATGACATGGCATGTATAAAAACTAACTCTAAGATAAGAGTTAAACTATGTGCCACATCATTTCTCCACCTTAACTCTTATCTGGTAGTGAACTCCACCTCAGATTCTTTCCTGCAACTTTATTCTCATGTTGGATAAATCTTCAACAAGTCCAAAGCATCTCTGAACTTGCCAACAGGAATTGTCTTTGTAAACATATCCGCTGAATTTACTAGAGTTGATATCTTGAAAACTTCTGCTACTTCTTTCTCAAGAATATCTCTAATAAAATGTAGTCTGACATCAATGTGCTTTGACCTTTCATGAAATACAGTATTCTTGCTTAGGTGAATAGCACTTTGTGAATCACAATAAAGATTCAAACTGTGCTTCCTCAAACCCAACTCAGTTAAGATGCCAAATAACCAAATTCCTTCTTTCATAGCCTCTGACAAAGCAACATATTCAGCTTCTGTACTTGATAAAGTTACAATATGTTGTAAACTTGCTTTCCAACTTACTGCATTACCTCCCACAGTAAAAACATAACCAGATATTGATTTTCTTTTATCTAAATCTCCAACAAAATCTGAATCGCAATATCCTTTAATATCCAACAGATCTGAACTTGATTTATTGTAGACCAATCCAAGATCAGTTGACCCTTTTAAATATCTCAAGAGCCATTTCACTGCTGCCCAGTGAGTTTTACTCGGATTAGCCATGAACCTGCTGACCAAACTCACAACATATGCTAAATCAGGCCTTGTACTGATTATAGCATACATGAGACTTCCTACAGCATTTGAATATGGAATAGTCTTCATATAGTCTGCCTCTTCTTTAGAAATATCTTCTTTGGTAAGCTTAAAATGTGCTCCAATAGGTGTTGTGAGAGTTTTAGCTTGATCCACTCCAAATAGTTCAATTATTTTTTCAATATAACCTTTCTGACTTAGTGACAAAACTCCTTTAGATCTATCTCTTTCAATTTCCATACCCAATATCCTTTTGGCATCTCCTAAGTCCTTCATTTCAAACTCAGACTTTAACATAGATTTGAGCTTCTGAATTTCTGCCAAACTTGGACAAGCTATCAACATATCATCTACATATATTAACAAATAAATGTAGGTCTGGTTTTTTAGTTGCTGAAAGTATACACAACTATCATACTTGCTCCGTTTGTAGCCTTTCCGGATCATAAACTCATCAAATCTTTTATACCAGCATCTTGGAGATTGTTTCAAACCATAAAGTGACCTTTGAAGTAGGCACACTTTACCCTCTTGTCCTTGCTCTATGAACCCCTCTGGTTGATTCATGTAAATGTCCTCGTCCAAACTGCCATGTAAGAAAGCAGTTTTTACATCTAGCTGCTGCAACTCTAGATTATACATGGCTGTTATGGCCAAAATCAACCTAATGGATGTGTGTTTGACTACCGAAGAAAACACTTCATGGTAGTCAATGCCTTCAACCTGAGAAAACCCTTTTGCAACAACTCTTGCTTTAAATCTTGGTTTCTCAACTCCAGGAATACCTGGTTTTTTCTTAAAGATCCATTTGCAGCCTATAATTTGTTTTTCCTTTGGTTTCTCCACCAAAGTCCATGTACGATTCTTATGCAAGGCATCAATCTCTTCCAGCATTGCTAGTTTCCATTTGGACCATTCAGAACTCTTAGTAGCTTCAACAAAAGTTCTTGGTTCCTCAAATTCTATAGCATCAGACATATTTAGAGCAAAAGCAATGACATCTGCATGAGCAAATCTTGATGGTGGTTTGATTTGTCTCCTTTCCCTATCTCTCGAAAGAACATAATCACGAAGATCATGCACTTGGGCAGGATTTGGAAGTTCTACCACAGCTTCTGAATCACTTTGATTATCACCTCGTTAAGTTTCAACAACATCATCCAGCAGCTGTTGCCCATCCAGCAAGTGCTCATCATTATCATAAATTTCTTCTCCTTGATCCATAGTGATTCTAGGTGTCTCCACCTCAAACTGTAATCTTTTTATAGATTTATCTGACTTTTCAGCATCCTTTTCCTGCATGTTAGTCTTAAAGAAAACATTTTCATTGAAAATAATATCTCTACTTATTATGCATTTCTTATCATCCAAAAGCCAAACTTTATAACCCTTAACACCCTGAGGGTAGCCAATGAAAATTCCTTTCTTAGCTCTAGGATTCAGTTTTCCTTGGCTAACATGCGTATAAGTGACACAACCAAAAGTCCTAAGGTTTGATAGGTTTGGAGGTGAACCACTCCAAAGTTCCTCAGGTGTTTTACAACCTATAGCAGTAGATGGTGATCTATTTATCAAGTAACAAGCAGAGGAAGCTGCTTCTGCCCAAAAATGCTTAGGCAAACCTGATTCAGCAAGCATGCATCTAACTTTATTCATTATAGTTCTATTCATTCGTTCAGCCAATCCATTTTGTTGGGGAGTATAAGGGCAGGTTTTATGTCTAGCTATACCATTTTTGCTACAGTACTCATCAAACTCTCTATTACAATATTCCAACCCATTATCAGTCCTAAACCTTTTAATTCTTTTATTTGTTTGATCTTCAACTAAGGTTTTCCAAGCAATGAACTTAGACAAAGCTTCGCTTTTATTTTTAAGAAAATAAATCCAAACCTTTCTAGAATAATCATCAATAAAAGATATGAAATATTGAGATCCAGCTAGAGAGTTAGGTACCTGAGGTGATCCCCAAATGTCTGAATGTATGTAATCAAGGGTACCTTTTGCTCTTGTTGTTGATGATGCAAAACTGAGCCTATGAGCCTTTCCTAGCACACAATTTTCACAAAACTCCAGCTGTTTGATTTCATTGCCATTAAGCAGCCCCTGCTTGCATAATTCTTGGAGTCCCCTAATGCTCATATGCCCCAATCTGCTGTGCCACAGCTCTATTTTATCAGAAGTTGTTGTAACTACAGCACTATCACCCATTACTGTGTGACCCAGTAAGAAGTATAACCCATGCTTCAAAACAGCTTTCATTATGACCATAGCACCTCTTACAACTTTCAATGTACCATTTTCTAATTTATAACTGCAACCCTTTGAATCCAACAATCCTAGTGATATTAGATTTCTCTTTAAACCCGGTATATGCCTTACCCCTTGCAAAATCTTAACAGAACCATCATGCACCTTGATTTTCACTGAACCGATTCCAACTACAGCACAACTCATGTTATTTCCCATGAGTACTTTACCTCCATCATACTCTTGGTATTCATAGAACCAATCCTTTCTGGGTGTCATGTGGAAAGTACATCCAGAATCCAAGATCCATTCATTTCCCGATTGAACTTCTGACACACATAAAACATCAGCATCCTCAGATCCATCTTGGACTACTACTACATTACCAGCAAGAGTATCATTATCCTCTTTATTGTCCTTCTTTCTTTCTGGACAGAACCTCCTAATATGACCAACCTTTTGACAGTTGTAACACACCCTCTTACCTCTAGACTTAGATCTTGACCTCCATTTACCTTTCTTTTGGCCCCTAAATTCAGTTCTTCCTCTAACATTCAATCCTCTCCACTGTGTGATATTTTCTTATGAGATTTAATCTCAAAATCCTTTGAATTTAAAGCATTAATCACATTATCCAATAACAAAGAATCTCTTCCATATTTAATTACTGCCTTGACATCAGAATATGTTTCAGGGAGAGAATTCAACAAGATAATAGCCTGATTTTCATCATCTATTTTTTGATCAATATTGGCCAAGCTGATAGTAATTTTCTTGAAGTCATCTAAATTTTCCTCTAGAGATTTTTCCGGATCCATTCGAAAACCGAATAATTTTTCTTTTAAATAGATCTTATTTGAGAGTGATTTTGTCATATACAATGATTCTAACTTAAGCCATACCTTCGCTGCAGAGTCTTCTTCACTAACTTGCCTCAGAACATTGTCGGCCAGATGAAGAACAATCGTGCTATATGCAGAATCCATCAGCTCTTGCTTCTGATCTGGAGAAAGAGTCGCTGGAAGTGTTGTATCTCCACCCAAAGCCTTGACACATTTTTGTTGTACCAAGATTGCACGCATCTTGATCCTCCACATGTTGAAATCTCCTTTGCCATCAAACTTATCAACCTCAAACTTTGTGGTTCCCATTGCTATGAAATTCTTGAATTTGAGAAATTCAAGAAACTCTCAATTGAAGAACAGATTCTAACCAAAACTTCAAGAAAGGCTCTGATACCAATTTGTGCGGAAATTACCCTAGAATCTAAAGCCAATTGAAGAACAAATCAAAAAACACAGAAAGATTACTTGGTTCGGTTACCAATTGTAACCTACATCCAAGGCAGGATTCAAGAATCCTAGGCTTAAACCACTATCCCAGATCATAATATTACACACTCAAGAACCAATCCTATCAAGATTGTTCTCTGCTTCTCACTCTCACATACAAGACTCACAGTACAAAGCAATCCCCAGCTTTTCCCAAATTACAGAGTCTCTCACCAGTGAAATCACAGAGATGAAAAACTAGAGAAGAAAAGAAGAAGTATCATAACTGTCGTAATCTCTCTTTTCTACCCACTCTCAGATTCTATCTCAATGTTGTGTGTGTTGTACAGGTGTAAGTTATATATACAATTAAAACTAAAAGAATTCTAACCCCTCATAGTGGATGATGACATGGCATGTATAAAAATAACTCTAAGATAAGAGTTAAACTATGTGCCACATCATATATATATATATAAATAAATATTTATAACAAAATTAAAACATCAATATATTGCAAAGAAATGGCAACATCTAGCACCGAGATAAGTGTGGAAATCAAGCTTCTAATAGATAGAAAGGAACAAAGAGTATTGTTTGCTGAAGCAGGAAAGGACTTCGTGGATATCCTCTTCACCCTTTTGTCAATGCATGTTGGCTCAGCCGTTAGGCTTCTGCTCTCGAGCACTAGTACTGGAATGGTGGGTTCTCTAGGTACTCTTTACAAGAGCATAGAAAATCTGAGTGCTATTTACCTCCAACCTACCCTTAACAGACAAAGTTTTCTCAATCCCAAGTTATCCTCTCATGGTGTCGTTGTGACCCCGCTTTTATTGCCGAATAATGGATTCTTCGCCGAAAAGATTTATAGATGCAATCGGGATGCCTGTTCTTGGTATGTTTCTGACGACCCACGAGCCATATGTCCTAATTGCAAAACCCATATGTCAAGAGAGATGCCGTATGTTGCACCAAAAGGGGGGTCTTCTAGTGGTGGTAATGAGGGAGGGTATGTGAAAGGGGTTGTGCCTTATATGATAATGGATGATTTGGAAGTGAAGCCCATGTCCACCATTTCAACCATAACAATGCTTAACTCTTGCAATAAGAATATTTCTGACCTTGAGGTGAAGATGGTTTCTGTAGGCAAGGATGAGGTACGACTTAACATATATAGATATATATATATATATATAATTTTTTTCATATCAAAGATTTTATGTTCGAGATTCGTTTGTGATAAAAAAATTTATTCGCCTATTTAATTGGATAAATTTCAAATAGAAAATTTTCGATGAGAAAATTATTGTATATATATGTATATTTATATCTAAGTTTAATCATTTTTAGTTGTTTAATTAATTAATTGAGTTATATATATATAATATTATTTAGTCTC
Source organism: Ochetophila trinervis (assembly GCA_003254975.1). Taxonomy (NCBI): domain Eukaryota; kingdom Viridiplantae; phylum Streptophyta; class Magnoliopsida; order Rosales; family Rhamnaceae; genus Ochetophila; species Ochetophila trinervis. Next base: position 161,531 of record QANX01000042.1, read on the forward strand.
ATGTTATCTGATTTTTTTTTCAAAAATATCAGTGCTTAATTTTGATAATTGATTATATATTATTCTAAAAATTAGTATTTAAGATCGGTTTAATTAAATTTAAAAAAAAAAACTAAAAAAAAACTGATCTTTTTTTTTCCTCTTTTTCTAAAAGAAATTAAAATAAAAAATAAAAGCCATAATTATGAAACAAGTAATTATAAAATGCATTTTTTTTCCCATTGATATATGTAGGGGTTGAAATTGCTGAAGGCTTCGTTGGTGAGTAAGACTGTTCTTACTAGAGGTGGGCAAAACCGAACCAAACCGTTCAAACCGAACCAAACCGTTGCTTTTGGTTCGGTTTGGTTTGGTTTGTAGAAGATAGTGGTTTGGTTTGCTTTACTATATTAAAAAACCGTCATTAATGGTTTGGTTTGCGGTTTGGATAATTTTTGGACCAGACCAAACCTCAAACCGCACTTAATATTATATACATTTATAATATTTTTAATTATTAATAATATATATAACTAATATATATTTTTAATTTTTAGTTTGGATTGTAATACTTTGTTTTAATTTAGATTTTGAATTGTAATATTTTTAATTGGAATTTAGTATTGTAGTATTAAAATTAGTTTAAATTTTGAACTACAAAATTAAATTTTAGTTTTGTAGTTATTTTGGATTGTAAAATTAAATATCACAGTCTAAACCGTTAAACCAAATCGAACCAAACCGTTTATAAAGGGTTTGGTTTGGTTTGGTTTGAATGGTCCTAATGGTTTGGTTTGTTGTTAAGCTAAACCGCCATCTATGGTTTGGTCTGATTTTTATAAAAAATCAGACCAAACCAGACCGCGCCCACCCCTAGTTCTTACGGATGTCTTCCTGGTGAAAGCAAGCTTGAAAGTTGAAAGTTGATTGCCGCTCAAAATGACGTATATATTGCAGTTAATTTTTATTACATTTAGTAACTGTTTGTGTTATTTTATATGCAAAAGTTGGAATATTGGGTACTACAATCTATGTTAATTGCTTCAAATTATGTTTCAAAGATAGATATTTTACATAAATATAACAAGGGGGTTTTAGAATTTTTTTACTTTTGGTTATCTTAAATTTGTTTAATTAATTTAGAAATTGGTCGTCCTTGTTTTTTTAAATATATCTTCTGGAACAAAATTCGAAAGACAATTCAAGACGCTAAATTGCACTCAATTATGAAAGACAATTCAATTAATGGACAAATTTTCAACTTGAAGAGTTCTATGTAGAATTCGAATAAATATTCGAAACTTAACTGGTTGAGTAGAGTGTGTTTAGAGAAACACTAAATTATCTCTGCTATAGATGTTCTCAATTTTCTAAGATGCCAATAATGAAGTTTTTTTAACCAATTTGTGCAATTAAATCTATAGGCAGACCTTATCAACTACAGCTGGTAATAAAAATGAAACGCAACAATGGTAATGAAACTAATAAGCAAGAATCAATAAATATCAAGACAATTTTTTAAAGTGAAAACCTGCCGTTTATAAGGAGAAAACGCATAAAAAATCTTCAAATAGTAATAATAATCCAATGTGTTACAAACGTTCTTCAACAATATTTGTTCAGCTTTTTTTTTTTCTTTTCCCTGAATTTGAATATGTACTATAAGTTGTTGTTCTTGTTCTTGTAATTATGTTGTTGTAACTTGTACCATATATACTAAACGAACAGTTAACCCATAGTTACTACGCTCTCCTCCAACTCCATTTGAATTTTTCACTTCTTTTTTTCTTTTTCTTTTTCTTTTTCTTTTTCTTTTTTTCTCTTCTTAGCTTGCAATTTAAGCTTCTATATGCTTTCTAAGTAATCTTAGATATATAATGAAAATATCCTCAAGTTTTAAACTTATAAATCTTCTCTGGTAATCTATTATTAATGACGGCATCAATGCTAAAATAGATTATTAGTGACTAAGACATTTTTTATAATAGATTAATAGTGATGATCCACCAGTTAAAAATCTACACATAAAGGAATGCTTTAATGTGGTCCTTGCATGTTGAAATACCCTATAAAGTCTAATTTATTCACAATGGGGACAATATAAATAATTTGAACACTAATTATTTCAGATTTGTGAAAAGTTATACTTTAGCCTATTTGGGTTAAATCTAACAGAATCTGTTATGCATTTTAATACTTTTTAAAAATCTTTTTTGTACCAATTGTATAAAATATTAAAAAGAAATTTTGATTTATATTTTTTACCCATTTAAAAACTGTTGTTTCATCCTAAATTGCTAAATATAATTATTTACCACAAAAATAAAAACTTTAAACCTATATATCATTTCATCATGAAAAACATTTCATACTAAAAAATTGTTCATTTATTTTTTCGTCTAAAGATATTCTTTTTCATCCTATAGTTATTCACTAAGAATTTTGCAGATTTTTTCATCTAATTCTTTTTATTTTGTCAAACAACTTCTAAGAATACAAAAGTTTCATGATAAAAAATCTATAGGATAAAAAACTATATAGGATGAAATAAATTTTTATAATAAAATAAATTTTAGCAATTTAACATAAAAAAAATATAGAAGAAAAATATTTTAGGACAAAAATAAATTTTAATGATGAAAAAACATGAGGAAAAATATATATGACGAAACAAATTTTAATACTACATATTTTTCTTAGCAAGTTAGGATGAAAAAATTTTAGATAAAATAATATTTTGGGATAAAAAAATTTCATAATGAAAATGTGTATATATAAGATAAAAAATTTCATGATAAAAAATAAATCTTTAGTAATGTAAGATGAAATATTTTTAGACGGAAATAATTATTAGGTGATTTTTTTAGTGTTTCAAATAGTTGTTAAAAAAAATTAAGAGATAACAAAGTGCAGCATTTAACTCAATTGAATTAGAGTGTAATTTTTTGCAAATTTAAAGATATTACTAGTGACTGTTCAAAGTAATTACAGTGGCATATATCTGAATAAATTAGATGATAAAATGTATTAAATTGCATATAATCCAATAATATATTGACGCAAATCATTTGGTAAATATTATAATGCATGTAGCACTACTATTTTCTAAAATTTGTGGAATTAATCTAACATGCTAGTGACAAAGGCACCATTACTAATAGTTATTAGCGGCGCTGCCTGCACAAATCTTAAGAAAAGAGAAAAAACTTTTGACCGGTGCGTACTTTTTTTTTGGTAAAGAACTCACTCACCCATGGTCTTTGTGGTTATACCTGGTAAATTTTAACACGACCCGTTAACACGATATGAATACGAACGTTGTGGTTAGATCTGGCAAATTGAAACGGGTTGGATTGATAACGGGTGAACCCGTTAAGAACCCGTTAAGATAACGGGTCTTAACGGGTTAACACGCGAAAACTCATTAAGACCCATTAACAACCCGTTACTGTATAATGGCATTTTTGTAATTTAATTAAAAAAAAATCTCTAATTATTTTTCTCTACCAGTTTGTAATTTATTCATTCTTCATTAATCGCGAAAACATGTTTATGTTTTATTATTATTTTAAATATTGTTTTAGATTTTTATTTTTGGTTTGTAGAAAGATTTAAATATTATGTTTGTATGGTTTGTTATTTTTTTAACATATATTAAGAATGTTGTTTTAGTTTTTATTTTTGGTTTGTAAAATGATACAAATAGTTATTTATGTATGTGCTTCATTATTTTTTAGTATGGATTATAAATTATAAATTAAATATATTTTTTATTTTTAAAAAAATTAATTTTGAAAATAAGTTTAACGTGTTAACGGGTTGGGTAACGGGTTACACGATAATTTTATGAACGGGTTTAGGTTTATATATTTCAACACAAAAACTTAATGGGTTGGGTTTGGGTAAGAAAATTTTAACACGAACACGAATACCACACGACACGAACACGATACGATACAACATGTTGTCAGATCTACTTGTGGTGGAGCATTTAATTAGAAAGAAATGGGGCTTAATTAAAGGCTTTCTTCCATTTAATTTTTTTGCCCGCTTAATCAACTAATAATTATTAACTACGTACTAATGTAAAAATTAATAAAGCATTTTTTAAAAATTCACCAATTATAAAACTCTTTAAAATTCAAATCGGTCATGGATGTTCGCAAATCAATTAATTAAGATGATTCTAAATTTACCAAAATAAAACAACATATGGAAATAAAGATGCCGGCGCTTTTTAATAGTTTCCTAAATCTGTTTCAAAATTTTAATATTTAAAAATTAAATTAAATTAAATATTCCTAATTAAAATCTATCACATAAAGCAGGTGAACCAGTGATATATATATATATATATATATATAAATAGCAAAACTCAATCTACTTTTGCCGTAGCAGTATTTCGTGATTGAGCTGCCCTAGGTCTAGCAACGTGTTGTGTTGAACTGTGTTTGTGTCGTGTCAAATTTTGTTCACCCAAATCCAACCCGTTAAGNCGTGTCATATCGTTTTGTGTTCGTGTTGTGTTTTATTCGTGTTTACTAGACATGTAAGTGAGTGTTTTATTTTTTTATTTAAATTAATATATATTGTCAAATGATAAATCATTATCAATTCATGTCTATTAAGCCTAAATACATATTCAAATGATATGTTTAAACATTTTAAAAAATATATATTAACATACTAAAATTCAACATAAATAATAACTGTGAATTTTAAAATATTACGAATTAAAGCTATATTAAATATTTATCGTGACTAAAAAATAAAATATGCATTTCAATTATAAATTTAAAAATATTCAAAATATTATAAAACAAACTAAAATTAATTTAAAAATATTCAAAATATTATAAACCAAACTGAAATTGTACATCAAATATAAATAATAAAAAAGATAGAATCTAAAACAAAATATTAATATATAAATAGATATAAAAATTGTAATTTTCCAATGAAATAAAATATGAATTTTATAGTTTTCTAAAACTAAAAAAAAAAGTAATATAAAAAGTTAATTATAATGAAATAATTAAATTAATATTTTTCTTATCGTGTCTTATCGTGACCCATCGTATTAAAGTGTTCCAACCCGTTTCAACCCGTTTTCTTATCATGTCTTATCGTGTGACACTGATATCAACCTGACCCGATATTGCAGATCCAAACCTCAAATTATCGTGTCATTTCGTGTCGTGTTATCGTGTCGTGTGTAACATTTTACCAAGTCTAAGCTGCCCCCTTCATCAGTTCTTCTCTTCTTCACGGTTTTAGTCCTCGCCATTGAGATCATTGGTAATTTATTTTATTGGCAATTTAAATATTATAAAGTACATCAATTTCACAAAATTAAGCATTTATTACCATCTCAGTTTTTCGATTCTTCTTCTTTAATTAGCCATAACGATATCAATTAAATGGATCACAAATCAAAGACAAAATTAAAGGATATTATGGCATTTGGCTTAATTTTCAGATATCCATGATAAATATTAAATGATATATATTTTGGGACTTTTTCCATACACGATTGATTTTGAAAAACATTCCTCATGCATTTAATAATTGATCTTCTTCTTCTTCTTTTTTCAGTTGCAAACGTACATTGAAAGTGGTGTTCCAAAATGGTAACCTATAAAGCTAATAAGGTGGTAAGTTTGAAAGTGAAGCTTCTAACTGATACAAAAGCTCTAGAGGAGAGAGTGTGGTTTGCTGAAGCCGGCAAAGACTTTGTGGATTTTCTCTTTACCATTTTGTCTTTGCCTATTGGCTTTGTCATTAAGCTTCTCTCTAACAAAGGGATGGTTGGAAGTCTCGATAAGCTTTACCAAAGTGTCGAAAATATGAGTGACTCTCACTTGCAATCTCTCTCTCGATGCTCAACAATTCATCTTCATCATCATCATCAGTGTGTAAACCAATGTACGTATACTTGTCTGATGAACTCGAACACAAGACCATAACCCCCTTCATTATCATGTCAAGGACGATCCACTGACCTTTATGTACTCAATGCAAGAAGCCCATGTCGAAATCGATGACTTATGTTGCTCCCCCTAGTGCTCCAAAAGGGGGGTCTTCTAGTGGTGGTGATGAGGGGGTTTGTGAAAGGGATTGTGACTTATATGGTTATGGATGATTTGGAAGCGAAGCCTGTGTCGGCCATTTCTGGCATTACTTTGCTTAACACCTTCAATGTTAAGGACATTGCTAACCTTGAGGAGGAGATGGTTTCTCTAGGCATGGATGAGGTATGATTCTATATATTGATTAATCCTTAATTTTTAGCTGTTCAACTAATTGAGTTATTAATGTTTTCTTTTTATATATTGGTTTATATATAGTTTTAGATCAGGACTTTGGATCTAAAAAAAAATGGTAAAGTCCGACTAAAACCTAAGAAAATCAAAAGATAATATTTAGTATTTGATTTTAAAACAAAAGAGTAGGTCATTAATTCTAACATGAACCTCACTCTATACAGTTAGAGATGAGAAATTAGAATTTAGAATATTGAGTTTAAAATATTGATGTGTTTATGTCTGGTTTTTTAACTTGTACATAACAAAGTTAGCAATATTTTCTCTGATAATATTAATTTATCTTATAGCATACTTCTAGTTGTTAAATTACTGGAACAGTTCTAGTATGCCATGAATCACTGTATTTTTATTTTGGGTTTTAAATAAAAATAATTTGCTATTTATTTAAAAATCAAAATATATATTATTTTGGTTCATGATCAAAAGTTTTTTTTTTTTTACAAGGTGTGCTTTCTTCCCCCTCTCATATTTTTATCTCCCCTCTTTCTCTCTCTCCTCTTTTTCTAAAATAAATTAAAACAAATTAAAAGCCATAATTATCAAACAAGTAATTATGGAAAAGCAGTAATTTTCTTATGGATATATGTATGGGTTGAAATTGTTGAAGGCGTCATTGGAGACTAAGACTGTTCTTACGGAAGCCTTCATGGTCAAATCAAAATGCAAAGTTTGACGTTGCTCATAATGACGTCGTTGCGATTGACTTATTAGATTGTTATATAACTTCTTTATGTTATTTTTATACACACTACAATTAATTACTTCAAATTATGTTTAGAAGATAGAAATTTTACATAAATATAACAAGGGAATTTAGATTTTCTATTTTTGGTTTTCTTAAATTTGTTAACTTTAGAATTGTGCCACCATTGTTTTGTTAATGTTGGATCAAAAAATCAAGTCAGTACAGATGTTATTAACATATCTTCCGAAACAAAAGTCATATAACAGTCCAACAATAATACACCAAAAAAAAAATATATATATATATATATGAAATGAAAAAAAAAAATTGAAGAATGTAGAAAACTACTGGTAATATAAGTGAAATGAACGCAACAATGGTAATAATCAAGAATAAAAAAAAAAATCAAGACAGAGTAATTTTATTAAAGTGAAACGCTTGAGTTCTAATCATAACAAGAAATACAAAATAAGGGAGAAAAACTACGGGAGCAGAGCTCAAAAAAATCTTCCAATAATAATTTTATTAATTTTAAGAAAAAAAAATATAAGAAAATTATTAAATTTTTTACTCCAATATTTTAAACTCACGACCTCTTCATTGTAAATATGAGTGGCAAACTAACCGTGTTAAACTCATTAAAAAAAATCTTTTAATATTAATTATTCAATAAGTTACAAAAGTTTTTCTGCAATATTGTTTCGCTTGACCAAACATTAGGTGGTCTTGGAAACACCATGCATAAAATATGTCACATCATGTGTGTTTTATGTGTGGGTCTCAAACATAGTTGTGTCTGGAAACTTGGTGGTCTCAAATGTTATTAATTTTTTTTCCTTTCAGTTTTTTTTTCCTGAATTTAAATATGTACATCATCAGTGAATTTGAATTGGGTAAATTAGACGTAGACTGCATGAAACAACATATTGGTCTTTCAGTTTTAATAAATAACAGTTTTCTCACTTAACGTGTCTAAAAAATAGTTTTTCTTCTTCTTTGTAATAATGAAAATACTATAATACCCTGTGAATTTTAACGAATTTCAATTAATTAATTATTAACAAAAACTTTAATTTCTAATTAATAATTAATAACATTTTCAATAAATCTCTTAATTAATTTAATGTTGAATTTTAATTTACATTTTTTTAATTTTAAACATTTCTCTCTCTCTCTCTCTCCCCCATAAAAATTTTGGAAAGAGAGCTTTACCTCATCAGCCTCAAAAATTGTACAACATGAACATAAAATATCTTGGTATTGGTGCTTCCAAAAGGATCTATGGGAAAGCAAAGTGAGCAGTGGTGCTATTGCTAGACACATCCTACACCATTCGCAGAACATGGACATTATTGACATTGATCCCGAGGGAAGGAGGAGAATCATCAGGTGGTCAACGGGACCTTGAACAAGTTGCTGACCGGATTGTAGTAGCTCCATGAAACAATGGACATTTGAACATTGCTAGTGCAGTTGATGGGGTTAGGTTTTATATTTTACTTAGTTTAAACAAATCTGGTAAGAGTTTGTTATTTTCGACAAAGAGAGGCTTTAGAGATTTTGCACATCGGTCTTATTAGTTTTTGAAAAGTAAAAACCCCCAGCCTTTTTGAGGCTTGGGTGATCCAAAATCATCGAGTGTGAGAGAGAGTTCAAAAGTTGCATCGATGGAGAATAAAAGGGAGAGAGAAGGGAGAAAGAAAAAGAAGAAGAAATAAGAAGTTTCAAAATTATTAATGTAATTGCAATGCATGGAAAAAAGAGTTTTTACCGATCTTAATAAGTCTACTAATCACATATGTTAAAATATAAAATTAGTTTTGAACGTCAAAAAATGTATTTTAAATTTTTCAAAACTAAAAAATCTATTATTAANAATTAATTTTAAACGTCAAAAAATGTATTTTAAATTTTTCAAAACTAAAAAATCTATTATTAATTTAATCAAACCTTAGGAGGTTCAGTGTAATATACCAATTTGAATTTGAAGCAATCCAAGTCATTTACCCAAGTAATTTACCCATTTGTAAACAATTAGGATTTGTTTTAGTAGATGGGATAGAATGCTAGTTTTCATTATAAGTTTCTTTTTATTAGCTTGTTGGGTTGATGTAGCTTATCAAGTTCTTCTTTCCTCTTTGGTAAAAAACATTTCTTTTTCTTTTTTTTCTTTTTTTTTTTCTTCTTTTTTTTTTCTCCTTGCCTATAAATCTGAAATTTAAAATAAACTAAGCATCCATAATGCTTTTTTGGTCACCATTGTTTACCAAATAATTGTATTAGCTTGTGTATTGAATTTCGCCTATCATCCTTTCATGTGTCCCCTCATCTAATTCTAGTTTATTTTAATTCTTTCACTAATAAAATAATAACAATCACTTGATAAACATTAGCACAAATACCAAAATGTGTACATCTTATATCAACTGTGTGTGAACCCTATAAATTAAACATAGATGACTGAACCCTAAACTGAAAAATGAAACTCAATACAAGTTGATAAAAATAATAACACTTTTTTTTTCTTTTGATGAAAATCAATATCATGTCACATCACATGGTTAACTGGTTTTGGTAAATAACTTGGTGGCAATAGTAATGGCGCAAATTTCTCTTACACCCATTCATGGACGTGTGTAAGAAAAATGAATTTATTAATTAACCTAATAAAAGAAATTAAAAAAACAAAACAAAACTACTCGAGCAAGGGTAATGCAGGAAGGAGAGAACGGAAAAAAAAATATATATATATATACATATACATATATAGAAATTTTAAAATAAAAATATCTTTATTTTGTTAAAATAAAGATCGTTAATAATTATCAGATCGTTACTAATTATCTTATAAGTTAAAAAAGGCAACAAAAGGTTAAAGTATATTAACATTGAGAAAAAGGGTTAATTCCCATTCTGCTTTGCAGCCCGAAAAGGAAGTCAAGATATTAACTTTCTAAATATCAGTGAATATACAAATTGAGCCTTGGAGTCTTTTTTCTTTTTTTTCTTTTTTTTTTTGGGTAAAATGAGTCTTGGAGTCTCTTTGTCTCGAGAAGGGACATGGATGGATTTCCAGTAACAGAAGCACTGCACAACCAATTGATTCAGCCACAAGCGCACTTGAAAATGTAGCCTACTCCTGCAGCCACAAGTCCAACAACAAAACTCAATTTCAGAGAACGAAAATGAAATGTTATTTTATCTGTATATTCATTTTCAACAACTAAATCCAAAACAAAATGTCTCCAGACATAGAATAGAATTGTAGTTTGATCACCTCGCCAGTCGTTTCCTTGCTAAATTCATGTTGAGCCCTGATGAAAGTTAGCACTTCAAATCCGGATACTGGTTAAAGCTTATTTGGTTACAGAACGTCTCCTTAATTGTAATGAGGCTACAACAAGCTTAATAATTCAAGAAATCCTGACGGCTCTCTGTCTTGCTTAACAATCTGCGAATAATACCAAACGTTTAGAATTGTTACAACCACCTACTATGAAGATTATTGATAACCAAGCTTTTCCCCCGAGTATTTAATAGAGAGAGAGACAAGCATGGAAGCTATAAAATAGATTGAGAATGTCAATACAAATGGAATTTCTAGCATGGGTCACATGAGGACCTCAAAAACTCACTTGAGCCATAAGGAAGCATGTTATGTAATATGTACTTGAAGCAAAATTATTGATTACTGCCAATTAAAAATTCATCGAGGGAAGTGCACATAAAATTCAAGAGAAAATATTCAAAGAACAGTACAGATTACTGGGTAGAATCAAAGAAATAACAAAGTGCGAGTGATAAATGTCATCAAATCAAATAACATCGAATGGGTTTCTTGTCAAAAGAAAATAGCACTTGCCGTATACAAAAGAAAGCAAAACACACTTAATAGCCTAAATTCTTCTTTGTATTGGATATTGAACTAAACAAAGTTAATACAAAAAAAAAAATCAAAAATAAATAAATAAGAATGTAGAGGCTATCTATTTTGTAAGTCTAATACATTAGGATTACTGAAACCAAACAGCAAACTCTACTGGAATACCTGATATGACAAAGTAACATTCAAACAAATGTACAACTGACAAAGCAACCTGCTAGTTAAAATCTTATTAATAATGAGGAAGAACAATAAATTCAAGGTAATTTAAAACTTAAAAATAAAACAAAATTTGTTATTTATTTCCTTTCTACTTTCCCATCAATGACTAACACTCGCATAAATCAAGCAATAATAATATTTAAAGAACCATAATATTAGAAATAGAAGGAAAAAAAATACCCAAAAATATTGTCATGATATTCAAAAGCATGGGAGTATGAATTCGACCAATTAAGATGCAACAAAAATAAAACAAAGTAAAACGGCCATCAAAAATGAAATAACAGGTAAAAGTAAAGTATTTGCATTCTGACCATTCAACAATGCAATTGTATACTAAAAAATATTTCAGTCAAGGCTGGTCACACGGCAAAACTTTTTAGATGATATTTTCACAGAAAAAGAATTAAAAAGCTTTTAGACACTACCAAAATCTAGATATTCAGAAACCAACTAGAAAAACAAAAAACTGACAAAAGTAACACGGTGCGAAGATTATCAACTTTTTATTTCATGGAGGGGCAGCTTAGAAATCAAAATTTTATTACTGTATTTTTATTTCACAAGAATCACACTCACACTCTCAAGAAAGATTCAAGTTTTGCTTCCTCAGAAACAACAATAGAGGAATTGGTATACTTCCATACGGATTCTGCTACTCCCTCATGGTCTCTCTTTATATATTACTATCCAGCCCAACAACACATAAACTCATTAAAGATCCAATCTAAGCAAGATAAAGGGTACACATAAAGAGTACATTAAATAACTATAATTAGATAATTTTAGAAAACAAAAAGAAAAACTGCTTTAGAAAGAGTGTTTTTGGGAAACAAGCTCACGGTTGTTTCTACCATTTAAATAATTGAAAAGGAAAATGAAGGGCCAGAACCTAAAAGATTGAATCCATTCATAAGTCGATGTTGCATTGTCAGAAATGGGACAGTAAGATAACCTGAATACCCTTGTAGCTAACAGGAGGGTTTTTTTCTTATTATTTTCCAGTTCACAATTAACAGCACTCTACAATAAACTTAACAAGAACATATAATCTATGTAACATTTTCCTCAAACAATAAGATAAAGTACATCTAAGATTTAATTGAGTACACAACTACTTTAGATCCAACATTCTACCCAACTCAGGAACCTAATTGGAAAACAAACTCGGTTTTACCAGAGTCAAAATAAATATTCCACTAGAAAGATAAGCATCATGAAGAAAATACTAGAATTAAAAAATAACATTTAAAAAAATAAATTTCAGAAGTATTTACATACCTTGATGACTGTGTCCTTTGGCAGACCCATTTGGTTAAGAACATCAGAACTAACTTTATCCCAGTCAATGTCTCCTAAATCATCTAAATCTTTGACACTATCTAACCCAATCCGAAATTTACCATGGTCAAAAGATCTTCCTATCCAAAAATATAAAATCCTGTCCTCGTTTTTGTCAAAACCTGTATGTGGAAATAAAAGGGCAAAAGCAGCTTCAGAATCCAGGTCATTTGCACTAAAAGTTGCAATCTTTTCTAAACTGGGCCAGTGAAGTACTAAAGGATAAACAAGATCATATCTTGCTGAATCCTTCTCCGTAATCCCATTTAAGGCAGAGGATACTGGCCCTTCTCCCCAAGGTTCATCACAATGTTTGACAGAGGCAGTTTCCTTCTGGAATGAGTCCACAGTAGGTCCCCTAGCAGGACATATCTTGCACTGCTCTGCTGAGTCTTTTTCCCCATTTTTGACTCCACCCTTGGACCCTAAGCCATTGCAAATATTATCTACACTTATCGAGCAACTACTTCCATTTATACTTGCATCATCTTCTTGATTGGCAAGAAAACTAGATGGGCCATTTGTGACCCTCATATTATCAGTCATCACAGGTAACTTGAGGCATTTTGACAAGCTACCTCTCCTCTCGGCAAGAGACGGTGAAGACTTTTTAGATGACAAGGATGGTGATTGCAAACAGGGCTTTGAAGTAAAATTGGAACCAAGAATTTCGGGACCTTTAGATATGGGTCCAGATGAAGCTTTGGGTGAGAGCAGAGATAAGTTTGAAAAGTTAGAAAGCATTGAAGATTTAAGTAAAGGACATGAAGATGCTGAAGGAGAATCCAAAGAAGATTCAGGAAAATACTTAGAACTCTCGCTAGGCTCAGAAGAGATGGAATCTGGAGAGAGATAAGGAGGTGAAGAGGACGAGGACGAGGAGGATGAAGATGAAGCAGATGGCGAATATTTAGAAGAATGTACTAGCATCATAGAGTCTGAATATACCCGGGAGAGGGATATTCTAGGTGCTGAGACAAATTCCTTCATACTGCCAGGGGCAAATTTACGCTTTAGAACACTCCAACTGCTCTCCCTAGCAGGAAGGTGGGTTTCATGTTCATTCTCTGATGATGCAAACGGAGGTACGAAACCCCCCATAATAGCTTTCTGGAAAATTTCAAAATCAACATTATACGCGTCAACTTTCCTTTCTCCAGGGCAAGGCTTGCTTGTTGATTCCCCAACCTTCACTCCATTTCCAGATTTATCCATCAATGGTAAAAGGTTTGAAAAAGCATTCCAAAAGTAAGCCGGTTCTTCCCCTTCCTTGATTATTGCTGTTGGCCCTTGCACTCTTTCATACCGTACAATCTGACAAACAGCTCCTCTAGCATCCCTTTCCATGATGGCTTCACATTTCTTCCCAATCCAAACATATATTGCAGAAGGAATATGAATGATAAAGGCACCCCTAGAATCCAAAGCAGAGGATGAAGGATCATTCAACATTTTTGGAACAAGATGTAAAGGATCATAAGGCGAATGAGAGGCAATTCTATACATCCTCAACAACGAACTTGGGCTGAGGGGGAATGCATGGACCCTCTTCTGGCACTGCAACAATTGGCAAGCAAAACCCATATTTGGATCAGCTATACCTCTTGCTGCTTTCACATATTGAAATGCATCATCAAAGCTCTGCCCTTCTCTCCACATAAGATATGCAATCACCAGAGATGTGGACCGCGACACCCCTTGGCAACAGTGAACAAAGACTCTTCCACCTTGTTCCCTAACATCTTCAAAGTAATCAAAAACATCATACAATATGCTAGTTATATCCTCTGACGGACTATCCTGCAGCCATAAAGTTCTATACACAAAATCAGCTTTGAAATACTCTGGACAAACAAAACCCACACAGTTCAGTACATGGGTAATTCCATTCTGCTTAAGTATTTCCCTATCCTTGGCAACAGCATCTCCACCAAGATATATATGTTCAGCCACTTTCGAACACTCTTTATCAAAGAAAGCAATCTTATCCCTCCTCACCAGCCCACCATTCTTATCAGGGTTTCGCTGTATTGATGACAAATCAAGCTTCAACCTTTCCCCACCACCTCTCCCACTCGGAGTAGGAGGTTGCGGCCACTCACCGATATCGTCGGAACCTGCCTTCGGCCACTCGTCCAAGCTCCGGCGAGCAATTGACAATGGCTGCAAGGGGGGCAAACAAGACCTAGCCTTGCAATTCTGCTGGGAACGCGGGGTTAAGGGAGCTGGAAACCGAGGTTTTGACCCATTACTGTTTCCAACACACCCAATTGGATCTAGATGTACTTTTTCTTCAGTCTCAGGGTTGTGTGGAGAAGTCCGCGAGGCGGACCACGAGGCAGAACGCCAGAACATCTTTCGAGAGACATCGTCCTTGCCCACCATACCCACTTCAAATCCTCAGTGGAAATCCAAGAAAACCTGGAAAAAAGCCCCCCCACTATGTCCTCTACTATCCTCCAAATAAAGCAACCATGGCAGTATTGCGCTAACCCAAATGCCAGAAATCAATACCCATGAATATATATTTATGTACACAATTTCAGATCATGCATAACCAACAAACTGCGACAAACAAACCCCCAAACCCAAAAAAAAAAATAATAATAATAATAATAATAATAATAACAAATTAACAGAAAACCCAAGTCTATGTATTAAGCAATTAGGAAATAAAAAAACGATTAGCAGCTAATAAACAATTTAGCCACTCAAATCTGGTGCATGAAAATGGGAAATCGGAGGCAGAGATTTTACCAAAAGAAGGAAAACCCAGCTTAAAAATCTTCCAGCTGAATTCCTTAAGCAGAGAGATTATTGTGGTTTTTGATTTAAAAAGATGGAGTAAAAATAGTTTGAGTTTTCTAGGGTTTATTTTGTGATGCCAAAGTTGGGAAGCAGACAGAGAGAGATTTGTGAGTTGCAGAACAAAAATGGAAGAGAGGGAATCTGAAGGGGCAGTAAAGCCTTGTTCAAAAGAGAGAGAGAGAGAGAGAGAGAGAGAGAATAAGGGAAAGGTGAAGAGCAGAGTAAGAGTGGGTTTTCAATTGGTTTTTCTGTTTTTTCTTTTTTTCTTTTTTTTTTATTTACTGCTCAGAGAGAGAAAAGAGTAATAGAATATAAAAGCTTGCATACAGCAGTTTATATAGGATTTTGCAACTTTCATGAGCCTTCTGCCTTTTTGAATACAGCAATATTTTCAGACTTTTATTACCAAACGAAAGAAAAAAAAAATTCAGACTAATTTAGAAATTAAAAAAACATATTTTATTAATTAATTTTATTTTTTATTTTTTAAAGAATAAACCAAATCCCATTTCATGTTTGTAATTTTAATGGGGGGAGGGGGGTTGTCTTTATTTAGCAAAAAAAAAGATATAAAATTTAGTGGGTCTTTTTTTTTCTTTTTTTCTTTTTTTCTTTTTTTTTGGGTTCTGTTTTTGTTTTGGTTTTGCTTTTAAGGATCAAGTGGCTCAAAATGGTAATGAAAATTCTGTTTTATTTCTGAATTAGTAATTTTTTTACTAGTGTAATAAGTGTAAGATAGATTCGAAAATATTTTCCAAAGTTACACACGAAATTCCTTTCTTGGTAATATTATTATTATAAACTTGAAATAAAATAGAAAATAAAACAACATATTTACAACTTTCTTAATTCATGAATTTACACACGCACATACATGGTAATTGGTTTTTTATTTTTAAAGAAAAAAAAAAAAAGCTGTTTGGCTAATTGTAAGAATTACTTAAAAAATATATGGTAGTACAATTGTTAGTACAAATCAAAGATCATTTTTATGTAATTATTATATAATTTTATTTTGTCCTCTCACATGAGTAATTGTGCTTTATTTGCTAGACTATTTAATTTTAAATTCCATATTTAAATCTCAACAAATTTTTTTTTTAATATTGCATCTTAATAAGTTATTTTGAACTTTTAATTATATTTTTCAACATTATTTAATAACATACCCGAAGTTCACAGACCACTCTTCCAATTAAAGCAATATATATAATAGAAACTCATTAATTTACTACTATGAATGGGAAAGTCTCCAATTAAATTTAAGGCTTGAGCTTAATATTTGGGTAAAAAAAAATTATAATATATATATGGTCAAAAACACTAATCAATGATTACTAAGGATGAAATTACGGAAAGCATCAAGAAGTTACTATATGCACCAGGGCAATTTTAACTTATAAAAATATTTATTAATCATTTTCAAGTATTAAGATAATACCTTTATTGTTTACCAAAAAAAAAAGATAATACCTTTATTGACACCTCGAATATAAATTGATTCAACAAAAAATCCTCTTTG